>JALGXP010000862.1:0-21177 GCA_023333625.1 Bothriochloa decipiens
ATAAAAGTTAAAAATATTCTTTTATCCGTGGAACGGAGGGTGTATGTTGTAATTCTGAACGGAGGGACAAGGGAGCATAACATAAAAGAACAAAGCATAGCTTGAGTTGTGGTTGATTTTCTTGTGACGAAAGCTATTCGCCAGTTATGTCCACGATTAACCGTTACTTTTCTAGATTATTACTGTAGTAAATAAATAAATAAATAAATAAACGGAGAGGGAGAAATATAGCGCGAAAGCTCAAAAGATGAGAGCGTCACGAGCATTGTCGTTATCACATTTATTTGCTACTACCTGGACTGGGCATTTTACTTTTTAGTTTTTACCACGACCTGGTGACCCACCGACCTGGCGGCCCCACCGTACTGCAGCCCACGGGCACTACCCTCGCTTACGTGGCAGCCAAATAGGAAATGGAATGCCGTTCCGTCCCGTCCAAACTTCCCCTTCTTCTCTCGCCCGCCCTTTGCCACCACCAAACGTCACTACAGCTTGTATACGAAGGGTGAGGCAATAAAAAAAAAAATCCAAAACCGGGACGCCGCGCCAGCCAGGGCTCCGAAGGTCCGAAGGCGCCGCGCCAGCCAGGGCTCCCTCCGGCAATTCGAAATTCAAAACCTAGCTGCAATGGCCGGCGATGGCGACCTCAACGGGATGGGGGATGAGGGCGAGGGAAAGGTTACCCAGAGTGCCGATAACAAACCCAAGCCGGCAGCATCGACCCAGGTCGCCGGCCGCATCGGTCGACGACATGCCCGGTGGTGGCGATATGAAGGGTCCGGAGGAGGAGGACGAGGGGAGGCGGATCCACATCGCCGACAACAACGCCCGCACTGAGAAGAAGCCGGAGCCAACAGCATGGACCGAGGGGGAGGGGGTGATCGAACTGGCGGAGCGGGAGGAGGAGCGGTACACCGTGCCCGTCGAGGCGTTCGCCGCAGCATCTTCGAGCGGCTGCGCCCTGGTCGCCAGCATGGGGGCGTTCGAGCAAGCCGCCGACTCGAGTCGGCCATTCTTCCTGATGCCGTATCTGCCCCCTAAAATTGCCGTCGAAATCCAGTCGGAAATGGAGGAGAGGACGCGGGTTCGGGCGCTCCTCACGAACCCCGATGTGCTTGCTACTAAGGTGGCCGTCATGGATGAGATCGAGGCCGAGCTCAGGTAGGCTCTCAACGAATACTCGGTTGGGTCAACAGGATTCGTCAAACCTAACCTAACCTAACCCCAAAGAGCGGATGCTGCTTTCAGGTTATGGGAACAGGAGAGCCCTGCCGCCAAGGATTACCTGCATCGCATCGTTTCTGGACTCGTCGGACTCCGTGCCCAGATGCAAAATCGTCTTCTCTTCTCGTATGCTGCCAAAGATACAGTATCAGTATCACCCAATCATCACCCCTTGGTTAACTTGCCAGCCCCAAGCTGAGTTTATGAGATACTGGAATTCAATTGTAACTTTTACTCACTGATCCTTTTCCCTCAATTATAGTCATAATTGTAGTTATTAGAATATTTGCCACCCCTTCTTCATCTAATGGCAGGGTTTGGCTGCAGCGACGCCTGCGAGACGCGAGCTGCTGCTTTTGCTGCTCTGGGGCGTCGGCGGAGACGAAGGGGATGGTGATGCTGGCGGTGCCGGTACCACTGGCTTCTTCCTCTTCGAAGGCGGTCCATGGAGAATAAGGTATCTCTGCTGCTGCTTCTCCGATGGGTTTGAGGATCTCGCGAGCTCCGGCGATGGCGGGCTGTCCGGTGTTGCTGTTGGTGAGCGGATTCCTTTGTCCTTCGGAGTCGGCAGTGTGAGTGTTTTTTTCTTACTCTTTTGCGAAAGGGTGGGATCTTGGGACATCCTCGCGGGTGTGTGGCTTTTCCACGTTGCTGGGTTTCTCGGCGGCGATGGACTCCTTTTCCGGTCGCCGGTCGTTTGGCTGGTGATGGCGGATTTTCTCTTCCTCTTTCTTTTTGTCAAGGGGCTGGCCGATTCTCTTTCAACGAAATCGATTCGCTTGGTGGAGTTCCAGGCGATGGCTGATGCGGCTCTTCCAATGTTTGGTGTCCCTTGGCGGAAAGGAAGTTGGACATGGACCGACGTGGTGGTGTCGGCGGCGAACTGGAGATCGGAGATGAGGAAGATGAGATTGTGTCCTGTGGACTCAGTTGTAATTTTATTTTTCTTCGGGGTTCAGTTTGTAAAAGGGGAGGATGTACTGTGCTGATGCTTAATATATCTTCCCTTTCGCAAAAAAAAAAAAAAAAAAAAGAGTTGACCAGGCATCCCAAATCCACATAACTTTCATGCCTTTGTTCTCTTTTACTCTTAGGCAGTTAGGTGCCAAGTTGCCAGAGCCCTTACATTGTAGCACATGGATGGATTGGGGTAGCAGGATCTGTGGTGCCTGTTTTCTTACACCTGAAGCACTTTTCAATTGTGACATCTCCACTATCCTCTCTTTCAGAAAAACCTCTATTGTACTGATCCCTCATAAGTTTGCAGCACGGATCTTCCTCTTCATGCGAAGTTCCAACCCCGTCCTAAATTCTTTCTTTGCCCCTCTCCCAGTACGATCATCTCTCCGGCCAAAGTCCTCTCTGCCTGAGTCCCAGTAAACCTCTTGATTTCCCTATGTGGTTTTCAACTTACAGAAATACAGATGATGAGACCTAACTGATCAGGGATTAAATCATCAGTAATATGGCAATTGCATGTAGTATAGGATCATGGCTCGTCAGATAAGTTTGCAAATAAAGCATAGGCACAAGACCATTATCACTAAATTGAATTGAAAGTAACCACCGTGTAACCTAACAAGGGAGTTGGCAGAGATAGGATATGGGAGAAGTGCAGAGAGTAGCGTACCCAAACCATCTTGGACGTTGCGGGTGATTAAGAGGATGAACTCGCAGTCGGCAGGGTGCTGGAACTAGCAGAAGTGGCTGATGTCTGATACAATGGCCAGCACCACAGCCTGCTGCTGCCAGCACCACGTCTTCAGATCGACATGCTGCTGCATAGGCCTCTGCCGCTGAGTAATAAAAGCATCAAGAGAAGCCATATAATCTTTTGCGATGATATCCAGGTCTTCACCCATTTTCTGGAAAAGTTATCTTGCCAGTTGGATCATATCTGCTTCCACAAAGCCATGAATCTGTATCCTTAGATTTTGATTTTGGTTTACCCCTTACCCTACAGTACAAATGAAATTTTGGAGTAAACCAAACGGTGGATATGAGATAAGATCGTAAAGTGGGAAGAGTGCCTAGAGCAGTTGGTAAAGTCTCTAAGGGGTGGAGCAGTCTGTCCGTGGTTCAAACCCCGGCTCCCTCACGTTAGCCTCAAGGAAGGCCGCGCCCAAGGTGGCGCTTTTCAATAAAAAAAAGATCTTAAAGTAAAAATGGAATCACAATATCTCATTCCTGTACTCCAGGACCATTCTAAATAAATTTCACTATTAAATCTGTCAGTCGCATGGAAGTATTTCCGGTCTCTGTTTGTGAATAATAATTGATGATTAAATATTGCACTGTGTTTGATTAACTGCTTAAAAAAGTACTAATTCCTCTGCATAGCTACAATAGCTAATTAATTCCACTGCACACTGCCAACATGTCTTATTGGTGTATTCTATGTCAACCCATCTTGGTAGCTCAACTATTTTGCGACTTTGTTTAAGATATATGTAATTGCTTCATAGAGAATTATTAGAAATTGATGTTTGAGCATTATTAAATAGTTTATGATCTAGATGGATAATTTTCCTTTCATTCCCAGGCACTTTGTTAAGATATAGGCGAGAGATTAGTTTGTTGTTGTACTGTACCTTCTCACTAATCCCAATGTGTGGAGTTTCTTATTACTCACCTAGTGTTCATATTTTTTGACTGGCTCAAGCAACTCTACCCAGAGATTGATGTTGGCACTGATGGGAGGGTCCAAATTGAGCAAATTCTCACAAATCTGAAGTGTATCTATCATTGCTCTGATGAGGGTCAAGTTGATGACAGAGTCAGTGATCTCCTTAGTCTGCTGAGTTTGGAAGACCGGGCCGAGCTGCTGTACAAAAGCCAGGCTTCACCTTCAGAACAAAATGTCTCTCTTCGCCAAAGTGGCTACAGAACCCTCCCTTATCGGCGCCACCAATAAAGTTACTTTTAGTTCCTCAATTACATATTTCATTTGTGTATACGTTGTTATTTTTTTGTTCTTATAATCCTTTTGTTTTATTAGAAATGGCAGTCTCAGCAGTTAAGAAGTTACTGCTTGATTTGGTATCGTTTGCTGTAGCAAAGGTATGCATGTTTTTCTTTGTCTTTGCTTAGGTTGATCATTTTCTAGAGATGAAATTATTTGATTGGCTATTTTTTTTATAAAAAAAATGTACTATCATTATTGTTAGGGACATTTGGCCCAGCAAACTGGCTCATGTGTTGCTTCAAGAGATGTTATTCAAAATCTGCGCAAAGATGGTCATGTTCACATCAATAGACTCTCCAGACTGTTGTAAGTTTTTGTACTTCGATTTGTTTGTTCTTTTTGTCTCATTATATGTTTACTCTCTCTATGACTATCCCATAATAAATAAATGCAACCCTTATATTCTAATAATACACTAATGAACAACAAAAATTATCCATGTCCCTTGCACTTATGTTCTCTCTGTCTTGGTGTTTAGATCATCACAAACCACAAATTGTCTTCATGCATCTATGACATCGTATCTGATAAACATATACATTAGGAAAGTGTATATAAGGCAAGTGTATATTAGACAAGTCTAGAGTGATTAGCAGCTGCCATGTACTGCCTGTATCAGTCAGCCATATTGGCTATATATATGAGATCACCCCCCACGATTGGGTGTGAGGTGTTTCCCTAATCTCTCCATCATTCTACATGCTATCAGTCGCGATCAATTGATCCCTGATCTCGGACCTTCTGCTTCCGCCCTTCTCCCCTCCTCCCCTCCCGGCAGCCATGCCTGACGACGACGCAGCCGCCGCCGCTGCTGCAGCCCAACCGCAGGCTGTCGTAGTCCACCCCTACACCGCCGTCAACTTGAAGACTCACATTCCCGTGACCCTGGAAATGAAGAATCCCAGCTTCACCAAGTGGGCTTCGTTCTTCAAGGCACTGTGCGGGAAGTTTAGCCTCCGTCCCCACATCGACGACCCTCCTCCTGTTGCTGCTAATCCATCATGGGACATTGCTGAGTGCACTGTCCGCGGCTGGATCCTGAACACCTTCGACGACTCGGTTCTAGACCTCGCCATCACCGACGAGTACCAGTCCGCCCGCGAGCTATGGGTCGCAATCGAGGGCCTCTTTTGATCAAATCGCGTGCCCCGCGCCGTCTTCCTGCTAGAGGAGTTCCACTCCCTGAAGCAGGGAGATTCGTCGATCGACGAGTACTGTTAGAAGCTCAAGATCAAGGCCGCCGCCCTTCAGGACGTCGGCCACACCATCGAGGAACCCCAACTCGTCCTCAGCCTCCTCTGCGGTCTCAACCCGCACTACACCGCCACCGCCGACGACATCGCCAACTCCACCGTGCTACCTTCCTTCTCCAGGGCGCGCGAGATGCTCTTCCTCAAAGAGGTGTGTCACGCCAACGACGAGAAGGCCACGACCGCCTCTGCTATGGTGGCCGCATCTGGTTCCAACTGCACCTCTCCAGGGTGCCACTCAGCCTCCTCTGGTGTTCCCGCTCCTCCCAAAGGCACCGAGGGTGGCAAGAAGGGCAAAGGCGGCAAGAAGCAGTGGCGTGGCCAGGGCAACGGCGGCCAGGGCAATGGCGACGGCTGGCAGCAGGGCGGCAGCAACGGACAGAGTGGGGGCAAGCGCCCCATGGGGCCCTGGATCTGCTACAATCCATGGGCCTACCAGGGAGGCGTTCCTTCCTAGGCGGCAGCTGGCACTCTCCCCAGGGCTGGCAGCCTCACGGTGACCAGGGCCAGGGCGGGCGCGGCCAGGGCCTCATGGGTGTTGACCCACAGTCTCACCACGCCTACACTCCTGCTCCATCCGCTCCAATGTGGAATCAGGCCGGACTCATCGCTTCCCTGAACCAAATGGCTCCAGGACTCCGGCTAGGTCATGGACTCCGGTGCCACCTCCCACATGCACAACTCGGATGGTATACTCCTTTCTCATCAACCCTCCTCTATCTCATCCATTACTGTTGGCAATGGTCATCATCTTCCTGTCTCTTGCTCTGGCAATTCGACATTACCAGGCCACGCATCCCCTTTTTCACTACGCAATGTTCTAGTTGTCCCTTCTCTAGTGCGCAACTTACTTTCAGTTCGCCAATTCACTCATGACAACCATTGCACTATCGAATTTGACGCACTTGGTTTCTCTGTTAAGGACCTGAAGACTAGGCGCGTGATTCTCCGGTCCAATAGTCCGACGGCCTCTACACTGTCCCTGCCAGGCCACATGCCAACCTCGCCATATCCATCGACCTGTGGCATCATCGTCTTGATCATCCTAGAGCTGCCACCCTACAGTTGCTTAGACACAATAATTCCATTTCATGTAATAAGTTAGCTCTTACTATATGTCATTCATGTCAACTTGGCAAACATGTGCGCCTCCCTTTTGCAAATTCCAGTTCAGCAACATCTTTACCCTTTCAGCTTATACACTGTGATGTTTGGACGTCTCCGGTCGCTAGTATTTCCGGTGCACAGTACTACCTGGTCATCCTCGATGACTTTACCCACTTCTGCTGGACTTTCCCTCTAGTCCACAAGTTTGAGGTAGCCACTCACATCATTAATTTCTGCGCCTTCGTCCACACACAGTTCAGCCTTCCTGTCAAGGCTGTCCAAGCTGATAATGGTACCGAGTTCGTAAATAATGCCCTCGCCACCTTCTCTGCCTCTAGCGGCATTCACTTACGACTCTCCTGCCCTTATACCTTCTCTCAAAATGGCAAGGCTGAACGCATCATCCTTTCTCTGAATGATATATGCCGCATACTACTCATTCATGCTCACATGCCGCCCAAATACTGGGCAGAGGCCCTAGCTACAGCCACATATCTCATCAATAGGCGCCCCTGCGTAGCCATTCAGCACAAAGTCCCCTATGAGCAACTCTTCCAGCAGCCCCCAGACTACACCATTCTTCGTGTCTTCGGTTGCCTCTGCTACCCCAACCTCACCGCCACTTCTAAACACAAGTTGGCCCCTCGTTCTACCGCTTGTGTCTTCCTCGGATATCCCTCCTCACACAAGGGTTATCGGTGTCTCGATCTCACAACTAAATGGATCATCATCTCACGTCATGTTGTATTTGATGAGACGCAATTTCCGTTCAGTACTGACCCCTGAGTGTGCTCCCGAGCTCCCGCGACTTTCTTCTTACAAGTCCTACCGCGCCGGCGCCCCGCACCACTACCACGGTGCCTCCTGTGGTCAC
Source organism: Bothriochloa decipiens (assembly GCA_023333625.1). Classification (NCBI taxonomy): domain Eukaryota; kingdom Viridiplantae; phylum Streptophyta; class Magnoliopsida; order Poales; family Poaceae; genus Bothriochloa; species Bothriochloa decipiens. The sequence goes on from JALGXP010000862.1 coordinate 7,421, forward strand.
TCCGTCGCTAACCGACGTTGAGCAGTCGCACCACCAAGCTCACTTGGAGGAGCTCACTGAGGACCCCGCCATTCTTCAGATTGGACCGGTCCTTGGCCCTGCCCCGGCTGGTCCTGCTCCAGTCGGACCTCCACCTCTACGGGTCTACACTCGGCGGTGTGGTGGTGCCCCTGTACTGGCCCCTGAGCCGGCCCCTGCACCACCCTCTCCACCAGCTGTGGAGGATCCTCCACAGGCGCCTGCTGTTCCAGCGCAGCCGGCCCCTGCTCCAGTTGTGGCGGCTCCACCACCACCACCGCCTCCTCCGCCGCCTACTACCTCGAGCAGGACTATGACGTGCCTCCAGACGGGCTCGCTAAGGCTCGTTGATCGTTACGGCTTCCCACCGTCTGCTCACATCACCGCCGCCTCCACTGCTTCGCCTATTCCCCGTGACTACAGGGGGGGCCCTTGCCGACCCCCAGTGGCGTGTGGCTATGGCTGAGGAGTACAAAGCCCTCGTCGACAACAACACCTGGTGACTCATTTCTCGGCCTCCTGGCGCCAACGTGGTCACCGGCAAGTGGATCTTCAGGAACAAGTTCCACCTGATGGCTCATTGGCTCGTCATAAGGCTCGTTGGGTCATCCGCGGCTTCACTCAGCGCTACGGCGTCGACTACGACGAGACGTTCAGCCCCATCGTCAAGCCTGCCACCATTCAGGTCGTCCTCGGCATCGCTGCCTCTCGTCAGTGGCCCATCCACTAGCTGGATGTGAAGAATGCCTTTCTTCATGGTCACCTGAATGAGACGGTGTACTGTCAACAGGCCCCGGCTTCGTCGACCCGGCACGCCCTGACGACGTCTGTCTCCTTCAGCGTTCCCTCTACGGCCACAAGCAGCCCCCCCCGAGCGTGGCACCAGCGCTTCGCCACGTACATTCGACAGCTTGGATTCGTCGCCTCCGCCACTGACACCTCCCTCTTCATCTTCACTGAGGGCGGTGCCAGTGCCTACTTGCTGCTGTACGTCGACGACATCATCATCATGGCTTCCTCGGACGTTCTGCTCCACCGCATCATCGACCGACTCCACTCCGAGTTCGCCATGACAGACCTTAGGGAGCTACATCACTTCCTGGGGATCTCCGTCACACGCTCCTCCGACGGGCTCTTCCTCAGCCAGAGGCAGTACGCGGTGGATCTTCTTCAGAAGGCAGGCATGGCCGAGTGTCACTTGACATTGACACCTGTTGACACTCGTGCCAAGCTCTCTGCCTCGGAGAGCGCTCCAGTCGACGACCCTGCCACATACCAAAGTCTCGCCGGCTCTCTCTAGTACTTGACGCTCACTCGCCCCGACCTGGCATATGCTGTGCAGCAAGTGTGCCTCTTCATGCATGACCCACGCGAAGCCCACCTCGTGCTGATCAAGCGTATCCTTCGGTACGTGAAGGGCACGCTGTCGGCTGGCCTCCACATCGGCACTGGGCCTGTCGACAAGTTGATTGCGTACTCCGACACTGACTGGGCAGGGTGCCCAGACTCCCGCCACTCCACATCAGGCTTCTGCGTCTTCCTCGGCGACAGCCTGGTGTCCTGGTCATCCAAAAGGCAAACAACGGTGTCTCGGTCCAGTGCGGAGGGTTGTTGCTCATGTGGTCACAGAATGCTGCTGGCTTCGACAACTCCTTCAGGAACTTCACGTTCCATTGAAGGTCGCCACAGTCGTCTACTGTGACAACGTTAGTAGCCAACCCGGTCCACCACCGCCGCACCAAGCACATCGAGATCGACATCCATTTCGTCCGCGAGAAGGTGGCTCTCGGCGAGGTTCGCGTTCTCCATGTGCCGTCCCAGCATTAGTTTGGTTTGAGGAATTTCGGTCCAGTCTCTGCGTCCAGAATCTTGACGCTTCGACTGAGGGCGGGTGGTAGACATATACATTAGGAAAGTGTATATTAGGCAAGTCTAGAGTGATTAGCACCTGCCATGTACTGCCTGTATTAGTCAGCCATATTGGCTATATATATGAGATCACCCCCCCTCCCGATTGGGTGTGAGGTGTTTCCCTGATCTCTCCATCATTCTACCCCACTCCCCCCCCCCAACATTGGGTGTGAGGTGTTTCCCTAATCTCTCCATCATTCTACAATATCCATAAATTGTCTTCATGCATCTATCACAAACCATTGTCCACTTATGTTCTCTCTGTTCTAAGCTTACACGCCAAAAAGCAATCTAGTCCTAAAAAGTCGTATTCTTCTTGGGATAATATTAATGAAATAATTATATTTTCTTTGTGTGTTCTTAGGGAGAAGAAAACATTGAACTATGCTGAAATGACCAAAACAATCAATTTGCTAAAACAGGTTGTCAACAAGTGAGTTTCTATCTTATATCTCTTATATAGTGTGCCGCTTTCCTTCTTTTTATGATTATCAGTTTATCACTCTTTTGATAAAATGTATTTGAATATCTAGAGTTGGTGGTCAAGCCTTAAAGGCTATTTGTGAAGATTTCATTAAGTCATGTAAACAAAAGAATGACAGAGAGTAAGTTACAGTCATATGCTTATATATGTATGTTTGGTATGATGAATTGTTTATTTACTAATTAATTGAAAGCATGTATTATCATTTTTAGATGTACAAAGGCTTTACCTAAGATCGAGCAAGAGCATATTGATATTTGCAATCAGCTGGAGAAGATAAGCGAGGTAATTAGAACCTTTGGATTGTGAATTTTAATAGAAAATGTTACAGTCTCTTATATTGAACTCCATCTATTAAAAAATATAGTTCCCTTTAGTTTTGTTGTCGTAAGTCAAACAATTTTTTGACCTAGTTTAGGAAAATATATTAACATTTATAAGTCTAAAAATGTACACTGTCATAAATATGTGGTTAACTTAATTAAATAATTCAGTGTTTTAGATGTTAATGCAAATGTTTTTTTAAACTTGATCAAGGTTAAATAAGTTTAACTTAGGATAAAGAAATGTTTGAGTTTTGTTGCTCGGTATGTGCAATTGGCTGATTAGGATTTATACTGCAGCTACAAGACCTCATACGTCTTCTTGAGAGCAGACCCAATCAAGTGAACAACTGACCCGCTGGACCAAAGGATGGAGCATGTATAGAGGATGGTAAGGTGCTGTTGGACCGATTTGATATCAGAGGCATTAGGTAAGGGCGTAGCGTAGGTAAGGGTAGTAGGTTTGGTCCTCGACAGATACACTGCCGCTGCAATGTAAAATACTCTGCAAACTCAGGTGGTTAACACAGAATGAATCCCACGTTACCTGTAAAAACTAAAAACCCAAGTATTACACCTCATGGCAACGAATATGAGGTGCCTTACTATGCCACACAAACATGTACACGCTAGAAGAAAAAGTAACAGGTTGCTTTACGCCTATATTTTTTATTTTTTGAGCGAAGCTTTACTCCTATGTTGCGCAGCAAGGCTGCGTTTGGATGACGACCAGAACATGCCACGCCGTGCCGCACCTGCCGTGCATCGGCTGTATTTGCTTCGTGGCCCAAGATGCGGCTGCCAGAAACTCGTCCGTACTTGACTAATCCTGCCACAGTTCTTTTTTGGCCGCCAAATTCTGCTGCTCTCCATCCAAACGGAGCCCAAGGCACCCAATTTCATCAGTCGTTACATTGAATTCTTAATAAGGGCCCCAAGCAATACCACATACTACTGTTTCTTAATATATCATGTAACTAGACCATGCAGTTGACGGTACAAGAAAGCATTGCTCGATCCTGCTTCAGACAAGTCGCAAAAATATATACTGCTTCAGACATGTGCAGTTGAACCAGGGGTGTGTCTCAATTTCTCACCAACACTATCAACGTCAAGACAACAGTAACTTTGGCATGAACAACCACCTTAGTTGCTGCATTGTACAGTAGTACCTCGTTTTCCTATACGCCTGGAAGTGACTTCATACTCATTTACAACATATCAGCACATCTTCCTCAAAAAAAAAAACAACATATCAGCACAGAAACAGTGACCAACCCTTCTGTGTCAAAAGGGGGTTAAAAAAGGGTGCCTGTTAAAAGCAGCACCAACCACATCTTCTGGACTAAACTCACAGCTCCAAAACTGTATCTGGGTCAAACTAATCAACAAAAATATATTCTTGTGACTGGATGATCCTTGTCAGCTGCCTCAGGTTTGCTAAGACATGTCTTGGCCCGAGGCTTTCAGCGCCAATGTAATTCAGAAGTTGCTCGATATCCTGCAAAAAACACAATGATGCAAAAAAAAAAGGAATGGAATATGAAGTAATGATTTCTGAATTCTGATAGCCACATAATCCTGGTGGTTGCAGTAAACAAATGGTTTTCTTTTCTTGGAGGTGGGGGAGCCTGAGAATATAGATCTCGATGCATTTATCAATTGTTCTATGTGACACTATTTTCTTTGTTAGATTCTTTGTTCCTCACCGGTTTATATGTTGTCCAGAAACATGGCAACATCTTTGTGAGCTGACATTTCTGGTACTTCCACATCATGCTATCAAATTCAGTAAACATTGATTTCATATCTAAACTCATTCACACTCTCTAGTTCCAAACCACAAATGGATCCTGCCCAAATTAGGTTTTTTTTTTTTTTTTTTTTTTTGCGAGTGCCCAAATTAGTATTTGAAACCACCTATTTGTTTACTTGTAGCTGAATCAAGCTTCAAGGGGATTTGCATACAGAAATCAGCAGACCTTTCTTTCAGAAAACATCTGCTATTGCACTAAAAAAAAGTCTACCTTCTACTAGCTTGGGGACAAATTTACAGATGATGCAAACAGGGGGTACACGTACAAGAGAGAAAACATCTGTATTCTTCCATAGTGCATTTAAGTATTTAACATCATGATTCTATGATCAACACAATGGACCGTTATTAATTAAATGCTCACTTCACAATAAAATAGTAAATAAATAATCAAATAGCAAGAAGACAAACCTTGTTCAACAAGAATATTGCATATGATGATCTTGTTGTCTCCTGGCTGTCAAGAAACAGAGGGAATTCCGTTGTCCTCATGCTTGTGCTAGGAGGGACAGCAGTTGTTACGGAGGTTATAGATGATGGCTCAACTGAAGGCGCAGGATCAAGAACATATGACCGTGAACCTCCAAAGCGCAAAGGATATCGAAGAGGAACATTGAGATATGATGCAATGAGGAAGACTGCCTATGATTTACAAGAAACACAGTTAGGTCTATCACCATAAAATAGAGTACAAACTGAAGAATACTGTTCAGTTACAAGTGTAACCTAATCTGAATATGTATTCTTTCTAAAACAGAACAGAAAGTACAAAAATAATATTCTAGCAAAGCAACTAGAAATACTAGATGAAGGTTGAATGGTGAATTCAGTTATCATTTGATAAGAATTAATCAAACTATATTATACATACATGAGCAGCATATCCCAGAACAGTCGAAGATTTCTGAACCTCTGTCTTGTCACTGAAGTAACCAGTCTTCTTCACAGAAAGCTTTGATAACTGTAGACCCAATATGACCAAAGGTCTGTTTTGGGAGCCATTTGGCAACACTGATTCAGCATTTCCTGAAAAAAAAATATATATAGTACTTAAGTTTTGACAGAATTGCAGAAACAACATTTTAGGACAAAGAGTCTTCGGGCAGGTAAACTGGCAACTATATTTTAGAGGATTAGATCTCTATCCATTAAGTCTGACAAAAAAAAAAAACTAAAGTTTCATGTTCCAAATAACTCTTTCAGTATCTTTAAAAAAATTCAAGCAAGCCAGTTAACTATTGGCAATAATTCTCTCCATAAATGAAACACTTGTCAGAATCAATAATCAACTGTAATCATATGTTGATATGGCCATAATTATAACTATTACTGTATTTTCCTATCATCTGGCTGACCTCTATTTTTGGGTTATTAAGTCTGTTATTGAACAATAATTTTACAATAATTTTATTGGCAACAAAATATAGCCATAGAAAGCAATTCTGAATATGGAACTGAAAGCCCATGGAAGATGCAATGCAGGAAATGACATACTTGTTTTGGGTGTGTTGGAAGTAAATCCAGGCTTGTGATCTGGAGATGGTTCATCCAAAGGCCTCACAGGATATATCTGAGCAACTTGCGCTATCATATATTGCTGTCTCATCCGTAACTTCCGTTCCAGATTTTTAAGGCGCCCACAACCATTTTCCCCTGACAGCAATTTATTAGCTTCCTATAACCAGAAAAATGAAATACTCTGGTAAGATTAGATTTTAGAGAAAATAGAACAGCTCCATCATACGTATCCAGTATGAATAAAAAAGGGCGTACCCAGTGCCGTAGGCTCCCACACTGCGGGGTCTGGCGAAGGGAAAATAGCCAGCAGCCATCCCTGCACAAATATGCAGAGGCTGGGGCTTGAACCCTGGACCTCTTGGTCACAGGCGGTAAAGCTCTACCGCTTGCACCAGGGCCGCCCTTCTACGTATCCAGTATGAATGTATAGGAAAATTTTTCTGCCCTAGAATTAACATTTTGTGAACCCAAGAGCACCAAACAACGCATTTAAGAGTACATCTCACACAGACAAGGAAGCTATACTATGTATAACACCCTGCATATTGTTATAGTACTTTGGTTTGGAGCTGACAGAGTATCCTTAGAGCTCCAATGGGAAACAAACCACAATAATTGAATACCTTCAGATTACTGTGCGCAGCATCAAGAGCCTTGCTTGCCACTGACAACGTCCTGATCTTGACACAAAGCTGTTCCCTCTGATCCACAACATCCTCCGACAATTTTTTGGTGTGCATCTTCAGATCGCCCAGGCGATCAGTCTGCTCTTGCAGTCTCTGCTTCATTTGAGCCAACTCATTGTCCTGCTCGAGAAACGCCTGCCTAGCCTGTCAACGAAGACCATTACGTTACAAATCCGCAGCATTCTGGTATACACACACAGGTAGCATGAGTAGAATACATGGAGAGTGACTCATGGATGGACGCTGTTCAATCTTCAGATTTGGGAATGCTAGTTTTAGTCTTCAAAGTTCAAAGGTTGGGAAAAAGGGTTGGGAAAAAGAAAATTCGATCTTTCCAATTGAGGACCGACAAGAGAAGCGCCAAGATCCGTGGAGCATCGAACGACAGAGGGCGCTACAGGGGATCCGAGCAATTCGCTAGGAATCGAGAGCAGCAAGGAGCGCGCAACCTGAACCGACAGATGATTACCTGCAGCGCGGACTCGAGGCGCGCAGCGAGGTGTGCCTTGCGTTCCCCGGAGGGCTGGAGCGCGGCGGAGAGGCTCCAGAGGCGGGCGAGCTCCTGCTGCAGGTCGTCCCAGTGGACGACCTTGGGCGCGTGGGCCCCCTCGACCTCGCTGGCCGGCACGAGCACCCAGCCGTCCCCCTCCTCCTCCGGCGGCGGGTGCGGGGGTGGGGACGGTGGAGGGGAAAGGGAAGGTTCAGGTGCGGCGGACGACGGCGCCGGGTCCTCCTCCATCGCCGCGGATCATGCTCATGCCCGCGGGTGCGGGGTCGGTGGGAGGCGCGAGCTTCGCATGGGCGGGCGCAGAGAGCAAGGGCGCTGGTGGCCTTGTGGCAAGGTTTCGGGGCGCTCTGGGGAGCGGGAGCAGGAGCAGGAGCACGAGATGCGCCGCCGGTTCCTTCTCCGGCGAGCGGCGGCGACTGCTTTCTGTTGGGTTTGGTTTGGCCTGGCCTTGTGGGAATCGTCGTCGTTGGTATTGGTGGTGGTGGGGTCCATCTAGTGGGAAGCAGGCCCACCTAGGGCCTGTTATCCCACTTTGGGCCTAGTACTTTGCGTAGCTTGGGTTGGGCCTGACTTTCCGTTTTGCGGCCATTTGCGCACGAACAAGTGACTGCTGGGTTTGGCCCTTTCCAAAAAAAAAAATGGATTTGGCCCCAATTTTGCGCACGACCAATTTTGTTATTAATCTGGTTGCTTTTTATTACTGCCTTGCAGTACAGAGCTAATACAAGTTCGATTCGATGATAAAAAAACACACACACACACACAAATTCGATTCAGAGTCGCGAGAATACTAACAAATTGGACTGGAAAGTCTATTTTAAATCTGGTTCTTCGCCAATATTCACATTTCAGCATTAATATTATATTATTATTACAACATACGTGCTGTTTTTTTTTTTTGACAAGAACCGAATTTTATTAGCAGCACCGAGCTGATAGGAGTACGAAAGGCTCCCAGAACCAGAATACATTACAGAACCCTGAGCGGGCAAGAGGAACCGTGCTCCTGCCTCCTGATTGGAGCAAATTACAGTCGGAGACATCAACCAAGAATTTGAAGGCAAGGCCTGTAGAGCCTGTCTAGCTAACAGATGAGCAGTAGTATTCTTACCCCCGCGGCGCCCCCCCCCCCCAAAAAAAAGGCGGCGTCTTGGTGCCTTGCAGTCTTGAAGATTTTGTGGTGTCTGCCTGCATTAGATGCAACGAACCTCTTGGTGTAGCTCTTAACTCCCCAGTCAGGTAGAGATGAGAAATCATTTCCACTGAAGAATGTCACCAAAGACTTGTTGTCAAAGAGGTAATTCAACTATTCAAGCTCTGCATGTTGAAATGCGAAGGTGAAGAGAGCTGCTAAATCAAGAGCAGCCGCTTCAGCAATCACAACAGAATACTATGCATTAGTCATAGCTACCTGTATATATACCTGATGGACCCATTATGCTCGAGTATTGCTGATGAGAATTCAAAGTCCTGCATTTCTGTGCGTCTGTTGGATACTGTCAGCTGCATCATTTTGGTCCTGTCAAGAGAACTGGTTTTGGAATGTCACACACCTGATTCAGTTGTGAATCCATAAATATGCCAAAGATACAACAATACAAGCAGCAGCGTCATGTATTCATAATTCAGTCATCCATGTTTATTCAGTTCAAGTAAAAGCACATCAAAGGTAGCGCACCATGCCACACCACACCAAACTCAAGCAATCCAAATTTGAAGTACATCAGAAGTAGCACACCACACCACACAGGCCACATCAAACTCGAGCAATCTCACGCGTGGATGATGCATACTGTACATAGAAGCCAGAGACCACAGCAGCACACCACAACACACAACACGAGTCGGGAGAGCAGCCGCCCTCTCGTTCGCCTTTATTTATTTCGATCTCTACTGCTAATATAAGAGCAGCAGGGGTTCATATCTGTATCACACCACACCATCAAAGAAGCTCACTGTAGCATCAATGACGACAACCCAATGCAAAGAAGCAAGCAAAGCAAACGTACAGCACTGGATGTCCACCATGCCAATGCTGTCATTTTGGTCCATGCAGGCGCAGGCCGCAGAGACACAAGCAGATGGCCGGGGATGCATCCATCTGACGACAAACCAAATCCATCAACCAGAATCATGGGTAGGGTAGAGAGTTGAAGCAGGCAGTAAGCACAACAGAGAGTTTAGGCCTCAATGATTCCTCCTGGCTGTAGGAAAGACAGAAGAGACAGAGAGATCAGTTTTACTCCGTTAATTTACACAAACAGAAAAATTAAAAGTAACCGATGGGGATCACACACGTACCTCATACGAGCACCGAGCCCCTGAGCATTCTCTTCTTGTAGTACTGAGGGTGGGTCGGCTGGTAAAGGGAAGGATGGTGACTGTTTTGCAACCCATCCCACTTTAGATTGTCCCACCATCTCGCAGTCGCACACCACCGTCCCGCTCAGCAGGTTGTTCGTGAGGGCTGGCAGGCGCCTGAGGCTCCAGCAGCCCCTGATCTTTATGGTCTCGAGGTGGGGCGCAACCAACCGTGCATTCCCACCGCAGATGCCGCGCAGCCTGAGCAACTCGTGCAAGTGGATGTCCCTCAGCCACGAGAATTGCACCTCGTACATTGAATCCTGTTGCTTGTCACTGCTTTCGGCAACAGAATAAAAGGGAAAGATCTCCTTGAGGTCACTACACCACACGATCTCGAGGATCACAATCCTACCTAGGCAGAGGTGCATAATGGACATGGGCAGGGGGAGTACATGTATCAGTCTAGGGCACAAGTCCAGGTGCAAGAAACTCAGTTCCTCAAATGACCACCTATTGAATTGGAATGAAGATGTTGTGCCGCAGTTCCAAATGAAGCGCACCTTGGGGAGCTGAGACCCCCTGAATAAACTTAGGTACTGGAAGATTCTATAGTATCCATCTGCCTGCTGTCCACCTTGAGCTACCTGCAGGGGAGTGGGAGTGGTGAAGACAGAGTCCAAGTTGGGACACCGCTCCACTCGGCACCAGCGCAATCTATTCCATCTTCCACCTACTGCCCCAGGTGCAGGACCAGGGATGCTGGCCATGGACAAGGCATCGTGCACATGCAAGTTGAAAGCTCCATCACATATAAAATCCGGCAAAGCAATACTGGTCATGGTTTCTTCGACACCCAGCGGTGATTTGGCCCTGATGTTGTCTTGTATGTTCATGTAGCACTTCAGCCATCGACGGGAAGTCATGATTGGAGCATGATCACCACGGCCTTCTCTTGCTTGCAGCAGGTGGTCCTTGAAGAAGGTGCCTATGTCTGCATACATATACCCTGAAACGCTGTTGTTTCCTTCATTATGTTTTCTAATGCTACCGCCAGCTCAACAGTACGACGAGTAAGAGAGGAAATCTCGACATATGCCCTGTAGTTATCAAAATAGGATCTCATAGGTGCAAGACACAAAAGGAACCTCACATCCCTTACTGAAATATACCATTCAAACTTATCGGTTGTTTTACCATCATGCAGCACTGAAAATGATGATGATGTCTCTGATGTAGCACCTGAAGTGCTACCCTCTTGCTTGTTATTTTCATCCCCAGGTGGAGTGGTCAACTCTAACCGTGTGTTGGTATCAATGTGCAGCTTATTCAAGTATTCTTTCCTTTTGCCTTGTGTTGACCATAGGATTGTACAAAGCTTGTCGCAGCCAAGTAGATAGAGCTCATCAAGGTTTGGAGTTGCTGTTGCACTGAAGTCTAATGTCTGTACTGCTGTGCCCGATATATCCAGGCCGAAGAGATCCTGTAACACTCCTCTCAACAATAGATTCTTCAGATTGGCACATCCCCTCAAGGATATCTCTTCAAAACCAATAAGCCCGTCAATAATGACAGTCACGACTGTTAATAATGTTGTTGCTTCCCCCATGACCAGCAGGAAAGCTCATCGCTAGGGGACTAACATTGTTTCCTGATAAGTCGAGGAGCTCCATCTTGTCCATCTCTGAGAATAAGTAGCTCCCCAAGCAACTACTGCAGCGGACAGAAGACTTTGTTACACGGAGCTTGCGAATGTTAGGCAGCCGTCCATGCAACTGTCCCATGTCCCAATCCTGAGCTCCTATCACATTGAGCTCCCTGAGCTGAGTCATGAAATCCATCAGCTGTGTGGACAAGATCCAATCACAGCAAGTGTAGCGCATGTCAAGTACCCAAAGCTTCTGGAAAAAGCATCGAGGACGTTGAATGTCTGCTTCCTTCAGTGCTATATCTGTGGAGATCTTCTTCCCCTCTTCATTAGGGAAACCAGCTGTACTGCTAACTTCTTGGTCTTCACAGTGGTCAAGCCATAGAAACTTAAGGTTGTGGTAGTAGAGGAATGGAGGTGATGAGAAGCTAAAGGTGCAGCGTGAGAGCTTCAGTACTGTAAGATTATTGAAGTCTTGGATCAACATTTCTGCACTAGGAATGGCACCAACTGGGACTAGCATAAACCCATAAGGTGAAGTCCAGCATGGCATGGTCTTGCCATACCTTACCAAGTGAGAAGATAAATATTGGTGGTTGTAATTGTAGTAGTCCACATCCAGTTGTATCTCACGTTGCAGAGCATCAGCAGTTCTCCATGATTCTTCTTCATCATCAGTGTCAATGACGCTGGTATCTCCAAGAGCTCCCCGCTGTATTTGCTGCATGATGCGATCACACATCCAGTAGTTGCAGGCGTGGGTGGCCAAATCATAGTCTGTCATGAAGTTGTAACCTATGCAGCATAGCTTCAACATGTGCAAGAAGAAACATTCAGCAACCTGTGCAGTATGGATTCTGATGTTGTTTCCTTCAACTTCTGCAGCTTCTCGATGAACAAGGACAGACCAGACCTCTTGTGGGTCTCTCCCCTTAAGGTCAAGGTAGGAGGCCGAGAGAAAAACATCAGTCTTTGCCGTCCCAGTGTTGTTATGCATGGCACTGTCTACTTTCATCCTAGGGTAGAGCCGGAATCTCCCTTGGAATGTCCACAGCACCATGTTTTCCATGTATCCAGATAGAGGGAAGCCAAAGCTAGATATATCGATCTCCTCGCTGCTCCCGTTGTGGAAAATCACCAGGAACCTATGGTTGAGCTCCTTTATGCGTTGAAACATCGCCCTGAGAATCTGCGGTATCTCATGGCGGGAGCCCTTGGCCACACCGTGGATATCATCCTGCTCATCTTGCCAGTCAAACATCTCCATCACCTCAATGGGAAGCTGCAAGTGTTTTGCAATCTCCCTCTGAAGCACTCTTCTGTTCTCCCACTTGGAGCAATCGATGTGGATGATCTGAACAAAGTGCAATCCACTGGCTACGACCTCTGAATCTCTAGTTGCTGGGTCGAGGCTTTCCGCAATGGTTCGGAGGACAGCAGATGCCCCCAACCCATCCCAGCCATCAAAATAGATGATATGGTCTTTTCCACTGGTTCTTCTGCTTGCACCATTATCATCTCCCTTGAGCTCATTGAGAATCTGTTGAGCAGCCGCCTTGATCGTGTCCGCCTCAATAACCTGATGAATGCATACGTACGTGGACCAATAAATACAGATAGTGAGAGCAAAGCTGCATCAATAGAATACTTAATGCTAATATATAAATTGAGAGGCCCCTTTGAATCTAGCTTAAACCTATATAAGGCAAATTAAATCAAGAGCCCTTGACGGAGGTCATAAAAAAAAGAAAAAATAAAGTTGACAAATGCTAAATTGGTTTCGTTTTTACCACAGTGCGCATGATGGATTGTATTGGATTAACCAGCAGTCCCGTCAGGATACGGATTCCGTTTTGATGATGGAGATCTAGCCTGTCAGCTAGATTATTGTTCTCTCAGCTGGTCTGGTCAAACATACAAGAATTCTTTTATTATAAACAAAAGCATGAAACTAGGAAAATTCTGTATTACTTTGTCATATATTTACGAGCATAGTAGATACTAGTATAAATAAGGTCGTTAATATTGAGTTGCATGCACCAACCAATTCAACCCAAAAGCTTAAGCTGATGGGAAGAGGGTGGGCAATTCACTTATATTCCAACACCCTCCTCATGTCGAGGCTTTGGCGAGAGATCTCAGCAGCTGGCAAGCCTCAAAAGTGGAATAGGAGCGAGCAACAATTATTTTATTTTAATTGTGCTAACCAGAATTCGAACTCGAGAACTCTGGCTCTTGTACTATATTGAGTTGCATGCACCGACCAATGCAACCCAAAAGCTTAAGCTGATGGGAAGAGGTGGGCAATTCACTTATATTCTAACAGTTACAAATATGACTAGGCCTACATGCACTTACATCATTTCTGGTAAGAAATGACCAAGCTAATTGAAGAATCTAATAAAAAACTGAGAATATTAGATTGAGTGGATAGCATGTATTTTCATAGATTGAAAATGGTAATTTCACTTGTGCTCTATTTTACAAAATTTATAAAATGAAGTGCTATGGAGATTTCCCCCACAGTTTTTGCCTTCAAAAAAA
>JALGXP010000863.1:0-21174 GCA_023333625.1 Bothriochloa decipiens
ATAAAAGTTAAAAATATTCTTTTATCCGTGGAACGGAGGGTGTATGTTGTAATTCTGAACGGAGGGACAAGGGAGCATAACATAAAAGAACAAAGCATAGCTTGAGTTGTGGTTGATTTTCTTGTGACGAAAGCTATTCGCCAGTTATGTCCACGATTAACCGTTACTTTTCTAGATTATTACTGTAGTAAATAAATAAATAAATAAATAAACGGAGAGGGAGAAATATAGCGCGAAAGCTCAAAAGATGAGAGCGTCACGAGCATTGTCGTTATCACATTTATTTGCTACTACCTGGACTGGGCATTTTACTTTTTAGTTTTTACCACGACCTGGTGACCCACCGACCTGGCGGCCCCACCGTACTGCAGCCCACGGGCACTACCCTCGCTTACGTGGCAGCCAAATAGGAAATGGAATGCCGTTCCGTCCCGTCCAAACTTCCCCTTCTTCTCTCGCCCGCCCTTTGCCACCACCAAACGTCACTACAGCTTGTATACGAAGGGTGAGGCAATAAAAAAAAAAAATCCAAAACCGGGACGCCGCGCCAGCCAGGGCTCCGAAGGTCCGAAGGCGCCGCGCCAGCCAGGGCTCCCTCCGGCAATTCGAAATTCAAAACCTAGCTGCAATGGCCGGCGATGGCGACCTCAACGGGATGGGGGATGAGGGCGAGGGAAAGGTTACCCAGAGTGCCGATAACAAACCCAAGCCGGCAGCATCGACCCAGGTCGCCGGCCGCATCGGTCGACGACATGCCCGGTGGTGGCGATATGAAGGGTCCGGAGGAGGAGGACGAGGGGAGGCGGATCCACATCGCCGACAACAACGCCCGCACTGAGAAGAAGCCGGAGCCAACAGCATGGACCGAGGGGGAGGGGGTGATCGAACTGGCGGAGCGGGAGGAGGAGCGGTACACCGTGCCCGTCGAGGCGTTCGCCGCAGCATCTTCGAGCGGCTGCGCCCTGGTCGCCAGCATGGGGGCGTTCGAGCAAGCCGCCGACTCGAGTCGGCCATTCTTCCTGATGCCGTATCTGCCCCCTAAAATTGCCGTCGAAATCCAGTCGGAAATGGAGGAGAGGACGCGGGTTCGGGCGCTCCTCACGAACCCCGATGTGCTTGCTACTAAGGTGGCCGTCATGGATGAGATCGAGGCCGAGCTCAGGTAGGCTCTCAACGAATACTCGGTTGGGTCAACAGGATTCGTCAAACCTAACCTAACCTAACCCCAAAGAGCGGATGCTGCTTTCAGGTTATGGGAACAGGAGAGCCCTGCCGCCAAGGATTACCTGCATCGCATCGTTTCTGGACTCGTCGGACTCCGTGCCCAGATGCAAAATCGTCTTCTCTTCTCGTATGCTGCCAAAGATACAGTATCAGTATCACCCAATCATCACCCCTTGGTTAACTTGCCAGCCCCAAGCTGAGTTTATGAGATACTGGAATTCAATTGTAACTTTTACTCACTGATCCTTTTCCCTCAATTATAGTCATAATTGTAGTTATTAGAATATTTGCCACCCCTTCTTCATCTAATGGCAGGGTTTGGCTGCAGCGACGCCTGCGAGACGCGAGCTGCTGCTTTTGCTGCTCTGGGGCGTCGGCGGAGACGAAGGGGATGGTGATGCTGGCGGTGCCGGTACCACTGGCTTCTTCCTCTTCGAAGGCGGTCCATGGAGAATAAGGTATCTCTGCTGCTGCTTCTCCGATGGGTTTGAGGATCTCGCGAGCTCCGGCGATGGCGGGCTGTCCGGTGTTGCTGTTGGTGAGCGGATTCCTTTGTCCTTCGGAGTCGGCAGTGTGAGTGTTTTTTTCTTACTCTTTTGCGAAAGGGTGGGATCTTGGGACATCCTCGCGGGTGTGTGGCTTTTCCACGTTGCTGGGTTTCTCGGCGGCGATGGACTCCTTTTCCGGTCGCCGGTCGTTTGGCTGGTGATGGCGGATTTTCTCTTCCTCTTTCTTTTTGTCAAGGGGCTGGCCGATTCTCTTTCAACGAAATCGATTCGCTTGGTGGAGTTCCAGGCGATGGCTGATGCGGCTCTTCCAATGTTTGGTGTCCCTTGGCGGAAAGGAAGTTGGACATGGACCGACGTGGTGGTGTCGGCGGCGAACTGGAGATCGGAGATGAGGAAGATGAGATTGTGTCCTGTGGACTCAGTTGTAATTTTATTTTTCTTCGGGGTTCAGTTTGTAAAAGGGGAGGATGTACTGTGCTGATGCTTAATATATCTTCCCTTTCGCAAAAAAAAAAAAAAAAAAAAGAGTTGACCAGGCATCCCAAATCCACATAACTTTCATGCCTTTGTTCTCTTTTACTCTTAGGCAGTTAGGTGCCAAGTTGCCAGAGCCCTTACATTGTAGCACATGGATGGATTGGGGTAGCAGGATCTGTGGTGCCTGTTTTCTTACACCTGAAGCACTTTTCAATTGTGACATCTCCACTATCCTCTCTTTCAGAAAAACCTCTATTGTACTGATCCCTCATAAGTTTGCAGCACGGATCTTCCTCTTCATGCGAAGTTCCAACCCCGTCCTAAATTCTTTCTTTGCCCCTCTCCCAGTACGATCATCTCTCCGGCCAAAGTCCTCTCTGCCTGAGTCCCAGTAAACCTCTTGATTTCCCTATGTGGTTTTCAACTTACAGAAATACAGATGATGAGACCTAACTGATCAGGGATTAAATCATCAGTAATATGGCAATTGCATGTAGTATAGGATCATGGCTCGTCAGATAAGTTTGCAAATAAAGCATAGGCACAAGACCATTATCACTAAATTGAATTGAAAGTAACCACCGTGTAACCTAACAAGGGAGTTGGCAGAGATAGGATATGGGAGAAGTGCAGAGAGTAGCGTACCCAAACCATCTTGGACGTTGCGGGTGATTAAGAGGATGAACTCGCAGTCGGCAGGGTGCTGGAACTAGCAGAAGTGGCTGATGTCTGATACAATGGCCAGCACCACAGCCTGCTGCTGCCAGCACCACGTCTTCAGATCGACATGCTGCTGCATAGGCCTCTGCCGCTGAGTAATAAAAGCATCAAGAGAAGCCATATAATCTTTTGCGATGATATCCAGGTCTTCACCCATTTTCTGGAAAAGTTATCTTGCCAGTTGGATCATATCTGCTTCCACAAAGCCATGAATCTGTATCCTTAGATTTTGATTTTGGTTTACCCCTTACCCTACAGTACAAATGAAATTTTGGAGTAAACCAAACGGTGGATATGAGATAAGATCGTAAAGTGGGAAGAGTGCCTAGAGCAGTTGGTAAAGTCTCTAAGGGGTGGAGCAGTCTGTCCGTGGTTCAAACCCCGGCTCCCTCACGTTAGCCTCAAGGAAGGCCGCGCCCAAGGTGGCGCTTTTCAATAAAAAAAAGATCTTAAAGTAAAAATGGAATCACAATATCTCATTCCTGTACTCCAGGACCATTCTAAATAAATTTCACTATTAAATCTGTCAGTCGCATGGAAGTATTTCCGGTCTCTGTTTGTGAATAATAATTGATGATTAAATATTGCACTGTGTTTGATTAACTGCTTAAAAAAGTACTAATTCCTCTGCATAGCTACAATAGCTAATTAATTCCACTGCACACTGCCAACATGTCTTATTGGTGTATTCTATGTCAACCCATCTTGGTAGCTCAACTATTTTGCGACTTTGTTTAAGATATATGTAATTGCTTCATAGAGAATTATTAGAAATTGATGTTTGAGCATTATTAAATAGTTTATGATCTAGATGGATAATTTTCCTTTCATTCCCAGGCACTTTGTTAAGATATAGGCGAGAGATTAGTTTGTTGTTGTACTGTACCTTCTCACTAATCCCAATGTGTGGAGTTTCTTATTACTCACCTAGTGTTCATATTTTTTGACTGGCTCAAGCAACTCTACCCAGAGATTGATGTTGGCACTGATGGGAGGGTCCAAATTGAGCAAATTCTCACAAATCTGAAGTGTATCTATCATTGCTCTGATGAGGGTCAAGTTGATGACAGAGTCAGTGATCTCCTTAGTCTGCTGAGTTTGGAAGACCGGGCCGAGCTGCTGTACAAAAGCCAGGCTTCACCTTCAGAACAAAATGTCTCTCTTCGCCAAAGTGGCTACAGAACCCTCCCTTATCGGCGCCACCAATAAAGTTACTTTTAGTTCCTCAATTACATATTTCATTTGTGTATACGTTGTTATTTTTTTGTTCTTATAATCCTTTTGTTTTATTAGAAATGGCAGTCTCAGCAGTTAAGAAGTTACTGCTTGATTTGGTATCGTTTGCTGTAGCAAAGGTATGCATGTTTTTCTTTGTCTTTGCTTAGGTTGATCATTTTCTAGAGATGAAATTATTTGATTGGCTATTTTTT
This sequence comes from Bothriochloa decipiens, assembly GCA_023333625.1. Lineage (NCBI taxonomy): Eukaryota > Viridiplantae > Streptophyta > Magnoliopsida > Poales > Poaceae > Bothriochloa > Bothriochloa decipiens. The sequence continues at coordinate 4,361 of JALGXP010000863.1, forward strand.
TTATAAAAAAAATGTACTATCATTATTGTTAGGGACATTTGGCCCAGCAAACTGGCTCATGTGTTGCTTCAAGAGATGTTATTCAAAATCTGCGCAAAGATGGTCATGTTCACATCAATAGACTCTCCAGACTGTTGTAAGTTTTTGTACTTCGATTTGTTTGTTCTTTTTGTCTCATTATATGTTTACTCTCTCTATGACTATCCCATAATAAATAAATGCAACCCTTATATTCTAATAATACACTAATGAACAACAAAAATTATCCATGTCCCTTGCACTTATGTTCTCTCTGTCTTGGTGTTTAGATCATCACAAACCACAAATTGTCTTCATGCATCTATGACATCGTATCTGATAAACATATACATTAGGAAAGTGTATATAAGGCAAGTGTATATTAGACAAGTCTAGAGTGATTAGCAGCTGCCATGTACTGCCTGTATCAGTCAGCCATATTGGCTATATATATGAGATCACCCCCCACGATTGGGTGTGAGGTGTTTCCCTAATCTCTCCATCATTCTACATGCTATCAGTCGCGATCAATTGATCCCTGATCTCGGACCTTCTGCTTCCGCCCTTCTCCCCTCCTCCCCTCCCGGCAGCCATGCCTGACGACGACGCAGCCGCCGCCGCTGCTGCAGCCCAACCGCAGGCTGTCGTAGTCCACCCCTACACCGCCGTCAACTTGAAGACTCACATTCCCGTGACCCTGGAAATGAAGAATCCCAGCTTCACCAAGTGGGCTTCGTTCTTCAAGGCACTGTGCGGGAAGTTTAGCCTCCGTCCCCACATCGACGACCCTCCTCCTGTTGCTGCTAATCCATCATGGGACATTGCTGAGTGCACTGTCCGCGGCTGGATCCTGAACACCTTCGACGACTCGGTTCTAGACCTCGCCATCACCGACGAGTACCAGTCCGCCCGCGAGCTATGGGTCGCAATCGAGGGCCTCTTTTGATCAAATCGCGTGCCCCGCGCCGTCTTCCTGCTAGAGGAGTTCCACTCCCTGAAGCAGGGAGATTCGTCGATCGACGAGTACTGTTAGAAGCTCAAGATCAAGGCCGCCGCCCTTCAGGACGTCGGCCACACCATCGAGGAACCCCAACTCGTCCTCAGCCTCCTCTGCGGTCTCAACCCGCACTACACCGCCACCGCCGACGACATCGCCAACTCCACCGTGCTACCTTCCTTCTCCAGGGCGCGCGAGATGCTCTTCCTCAAAGAGGTGTGTCACGCCAACGACGAGAAGGCCACGACCGCCTCTGCTATGGTGGCCGCATCTGGTTCCAACTGCACCTCTCCAGGGTGCCACTCAGCCTCCTCTGGTGTTCCCGCTCCTCCCAAAGGCACCGAGGGTGGCAAGAAGGGCAAAGGCGGCAAGAAGCAGTGGCGTGGCCAGGGCAACGGCGGCCAGGGCAATGGCGACGGCTGGCAGCAGGGCGGCAGCAACGGACAGAGTGGGGGCAAGCGCCCCATGGGGCCCTGGATCTGCTACAATCCATGGGCCTACCAGGGAGGCGTTCCTTCCTAGGCGGCAGCTGGCACTCTCCCCAGGGCTGGCAGCCTCACGGTGACCAGGGCCAGGGCGGGCGCGGCCAGGGCCTCATGGGTGTTGACCCACAGTCTCACCACGCCTACACTCCTGCTCCATCCGCTCCAATGTGGAATCAGGCCGGACTCATCGCTTCCCTGAACCAAATGGCTCCAGGACTCCGGCTAGGTCATGGACTCCGGTGCCACCTCCCACATGCACAACTCGGATGGTATACTCCTTTCTCATCAACCCTCCTCTATCTCATCCATTACTGTTGGCAATGGTCATCATCTTCCTGTCTCTTGCTCTGGCAATTCGACATTACCAGGCCACGCATCCCCTTTTTCACTACGCAATGTTCTAGTTGTCCCTTCTCTAGTGCGCAACTTACTTTCAGTTCGCCAATTCACTCATGACAACCATTGCACTATCGAATTTGACGCACTTGGTTTCTCTGTTAAGGACCTGAAGACTAGGCGCGTGATTCTCCGGTCCAATAGTCCGACGGCCTCTACACTGTCCCTGCCAGGCCACATGCCAACCTCGCCATATCCATCGACCTGTGGCATCATCGTCTTGATCATCCTAGAGCTGCCACCCTACAGTTGCTTAGACACAATAATTCCATTTCATGTAATAAGTTAGCTCTTACTATATGTCATTCATGTCAACTTGGCAAACATGTGCGCCTCCCTTTTGCAAATTCCAGTTCAGCAACATCTTTACCCTTTCAGCTTATACACTGTGATGTTTGGACGTCTCCGGTCGCTAGTATTTCCGGTGCACAGTACTACCTGGTCATCCTCGATGACTTTACCCACTTCTGCTGGACTTTCCCTCTAGTCCACAAGTTTGAGGTAGCCACTCACATCATTAATTTCTGCGCCTTCGTCCACACACAGTTCAGCCTTCCTGTCAAGGCTGTCCAAGCTGATAATGGTACCGAGTTCGTAAATAATGCCCTCGCCACCTTCTCTGCCTCTAGCGGCATTCACTTACGACTCTCCTGCCCTTATACCTTCTCTCAAAATGGCAAGGCTGAACGCATCATCCTTTCTCTGAATGATATATGCCGCATACTACTCATTCATGCTCACATGCCGCCCAAATACTGGGCAGAGGCCCTAGCTACAGCCACATATCTCATCAATAGGCGCCCCTGCGTAGCCATTCAGCACAAAGTCCCCTATGAGCAACTCTTCCAGCAGCCCCCAGACTACACCATTCTTCGTGTCTTCGGTTGCCTCTGCTACCCCAACCTCACCGCCACTTCTAAACACAAGTTGGCCCCTCGTTCTACCGCTTGTGTCTTCCTCGGATATCCCTCCTCACACAAGGGTTATCGGTGTCTCGATCTCACAACTAAATGGATCATCATCTCACGTCATGTTGTATTTGATGAGACGCAATTTCCGTTCAGTACTGACCCCTGAGTGTGCTCCCGAGCTCCCGCGACTTTCTTCTTACAAGTCCTACCGCGCCGGCGCCCCGCACCACTACCACGGTGCCTCCTGTGGTCACTCCGTCGCTAACCGACGTTGAGCAGTCGCACCACCAAGCTCACTTGGAGGAGCTCACTGAGGACCCCGCCATTCTTCAGATTGGACCGGTCCTTGGCCCTGCCCCGGCTGGTCCTGCTCCAGTCGGACCTCCACCTCTACGGGTCTACACTCGGCGGTGTGGTGGTGCCCCTGTACTGGCCCCTGAGCCGGCCCCTGCACCACCCTCTCCACCAGCTGTGGAGGATCCTCCACAGGCGCCTGCTGTTCCAGCGCAGCCGGCCCCTGCTCCAGTTGTGGCGGCTCCACCACCACCACCGCCTCCTCCGCCGCCTACTACCTCGAGCAGGACTATGACGTGCCTCCAGACGGGCTCGCTAAGGCTCGTTGATCGTTACGGCTTCCCACCGTCTGCTCACATCACCGCCGCCTCCACTGCTTCGCCTATTCCCCGTGACTACAGGGGGGCCCTTGCCGACCCCCAGTGGCGTGTGGCTATGGCTGAGGAGTACAAAGCCCTCGTCGACAACAACACCTGGTGACTCATTTCTCGGCCTCCTGGCGCCAACGTGGTCACCGGCAAGTGGATCTTCAGGAACAAGTTCCACCTGATGGCTCATTGGCTCGTCATAAGGCTCGTTGGGTCATCCGCGGCTTCACTCAGCGCTACGGCGTCGACTACGACGAGACGTTCAGCCCCATCGTCAAGCCTGCCACCATTCAGGTCGTCCTCGGCATCGCTGCCTCTCGTCAGTGGCCCATCCACTAGCTGGATGTGAAGAATGCCTTTCTTCATGGTCACCTGAATGAGACGGTGTACTGTCAACAGGCCCCGGCTTCGTCGACCCGGCACGCCCTGACGACGTCTGTCTCCTTCAGCGTTCCCTCTACGGCCACAAGCAGCCCCCCCGAGCGTGGCACCAGCGCTTCGCCACGTACATTCGACAGCTTGGATTCGTCGCCTCCGCCACTGACACCTCCCTCTTCATCTTCACTGAGGGCGGTGCCAGTGCCTACTTGCTGCTGTACGTCGACGACATCATCATCATGGCTTCCTCGGACGTTCTGCTCCACCGCATCATCGACCGACTCCACTCCGAGTTCGCCATGACAGACCTTAGGGAGCTACATCACTTCCTGGGGATCTCCGTCACACGCTCCTCCGACGGGCTCTTCCTCAGCCAGAGGCAGTACGCGGTGGATCTTCTTCAGAAGGCAGGCATGGCCGAGTGTCACTTGACATTGACACCTGTTGACACTCGTGCCAAGCTCTCTGCCTCGGAGAGCGCTCCAGTCGACGACCCTGCCACATACCAAAGTCTCGCCGGCTCTCTCTAGTACTTGACGCTCACTCGCCCCGACCTGGCATATGCTGTGCAGCAAGTGTGCCTCTTCATGCATGACCCACGCGAAGCCCACCTCGTGCTGATCAAGCGTATCCTTCGGTACGTGAAGGGCACGCTGTCGGCTGGCCTCCACATCGGCACTGGGCCTGTCGACAAGTTGATTGCGTACTCCGACACTGACTGGGCAGGGTGCCCAGACTCCCGCCACTCCACATCAGGCTTCTGCGTCTTCCTCGGCGACAGCCTGGTGTCCTGGTCATCCAAAAGGCAAACAACGGTGTCTCGGTCCAGTGCGGAGGGTTGTTGCTCATGTGGTCACAGAATGCTGCTGGCTTCGACAACTCCTTCAGGAACTTCACGTTCCATTGAAGGTCGCCACAGTCGTCTACTGTGACAACGTTAGTAGCCAACCCGGTCCACCACCGCCGCACCAAGCACATCGAGATCGACATCCATTTCGTCCGCGAGAAGGTGGCTCTCGGCGAGGTTCGCGTTCTCCATGTGCCGTCCCAGCATTAGTTTGGTTTGAGGAATTTCGGTCCAGTCTCTGCGTCCAGAATCTTGACGCTTCGACTGAGGGCGGGTGGTAGACATATACATTAGGAAAGTGTATATTAGGCAAGTCTAGAGTGATTAGCACCTGCCATGTACTGCCTGTATTAGTCAGCCATATTGGCTATATATATGAGATCACCCCCCCTCCCGATTGGGTGTGAGGTGTTTCCCTGATCTCTCCATCATTCTACCCCACTCCCCCCCCCCAACATTGGGTGTGAGGTGTTTCCCTAATCTCTCCATCATTCTACAATATCCATAAATTGTCTTCATGCATCTATCACAAACCATTGTCCACTTATGTTCTCTCTGTTCTAAGCTTACACGCCAAAAAGCAATCTAGTCCTAAAAAGTCGTATTCTTCTTGGGATAATATTAATGAAATAATTATATTTTCTTTGTGTGTTCTTAGGGAGAAGAAAACATTGAACTATGCTGAAATGACCAAAACAATCAATTTGCTAAAACAGGTTGTCAACAAGTGAGTTTCTATCTTATATCTCTTATATAGTGTGCCGCTTTCCTTCTTTTTATGATTATCAGTTTATCACTCTTTTGATAAAATGTATTTGAATATCTAGAGTTGGTGGTCAAGCCTTAAAGGCTATTTGTGAAGATTTCATTAAGTCATGTAAACAAAAGAATGACAGAGAGTAAGTTACAGTCATATGCTTATATATGTATGTTTGGTATGATGAATTGTTTATTTACTAATTAATTGAAAGCATGTATTATCATTTTTAGATGTACAAAGGCTTTACCTAAGATCGAGCAAGAGCATATTGATATTTGCAATCAGCTGGAGAAGATAAGCGAGGTAATTAGAACCTTTGGATTGTGAATTTTAATAGAAAATGTTACAGTCTCTTATATTGAACTCCATCTATTAAAAAATATAGTTCCCTTTAGTTTTGTTGTCGTAAGTCAAACAATTTTTTGACCTAGTTTAGGAAAATATATTAACATTTATAAGTCTAAAAATGTACACTGTCATAAATATGTGGTTAACTTAATTAAATAATTCAGTGTTTTAGATGTTAATGCAAATGTTTTTTTAAACTTGATCAAGGTTAAATAAGTTTAACTTAGGATAAAGAAATGTTTGAGTTTTGTTGCTCGGTATGTGCAATTGGCTGATTAGGATTTATACTGCAGCTACAAGACCTCATACGTCTTCTTGAGAGCAGACCCAATCAAGTGAACAACTGACCCGCTGGACCAAAGGATGGAGCATGTATAGAGGATGGTAAGGTGCTGTTGGACCGATTTGATATCAGAGGCATTAGGTAAGGGCGTAGCGTAGGTAAGGGTAGTAGGTTTGGTCCTCGACAGATACACTGCCGCTGCAATGTAAAATACTCTGCAAACTCAGGTGGTTAACACAGAATGAATCCCACGTTACCTGTAAAAACTAAAAACCCAAGTATTACACCTCATGGCAACGAATATGAGGTGCCTTACTATGCCACACAAACATGTACACGCTAGAAGAAAAAGTAACAGGTTGCTTTACGCCTATATTTTTTATTTTTTGAGCGAAGCTTTACTCCTATGTTGCGCAGCAAGGCTGCGTTTGGATGACGACCAGAACATGCCACGCCGTGCCGCACCTGCCGTGCATCGGCTGTATTTGCTTCGTGGCCCAAGATGCGGCTGCCAGAAACTCGTCCGTACTTGACTAATCCTGCCACAGTTCTTTTTTGGCCGCCAAATTCTGCTGCTCTCCATCCAAACGGAGCCCAAGGCACCCAATTTCATCAGTCGTTACATTGAATTCTTAATAAGGGCCCCAAGCAATACCACATACTACTGTTTCTTAATATATCATGTAACTAGACCATGCAGTTGACGGTACAAGAAAGCATTGCTCGATCCTGCTTCAGACAAGTCGCAAAAATATATACTGCTTCAGACATGTGCAGTTGAACCAGGGGTGTGTCTCAATTTCTCACCAACACTATCAACGTCAAGACAACAGTAACTTTGGCATGAACAACCACCTTAGTTGCTGCATTGTACAGTAGTACCTCGTTTTCCTATACGCCTGGAAGTGACTTCATACTCATTTACAACATATCAGCACATCTTCCTCAAAAAAAAAAACAACATATCAGCACAGAAACAGTGACCAACCCTTCTGTGTCAAAAGGGGGTTAAAAAAGGGTGCCTGTTAAAAGCAGCACCAACCACATCTTCTGGACTAAACTCACAGCTCCAAAACTGTATCTGGGTCAAACTAATCAACAAAAATATATTCTTGTGACTGGATGATCCTTGTCAGCTGCCTCAGGTTTGCTAAGACATGTCTTGGCCCGAGGCTTTCAGCGCCAATGTAATTCAGAAGTTGCTCGATATCCTGCAAAAAACACAATGATGCAAAAAAAAAGGAATGGAATATGAAGTAATGATTTCTGAATTCTGATAGCCACATAATCCTGGTGGTTGCAGTAAACAAATGGTTTTCTTTTCTTGGAGGTGGGGGAGCCTGAGAATATAGATCTCGATGCATTTATCAATTGTTCTATGTGACACTATTTTCTTTGTTAGATTCTTTGTTCCTCACCGGTTTATATGTTGTCCAGAAACATGGCAACATCTTTGTGAGCTGACATTTCTGGTACTTCCACATCATGCTATCAAATTCAGTAAACATTGATTTCATATCTAAACTCATTCACACTCTCTAGTTCCAAACCACAAATGGATCCTGCCCAAATTAGGTTTTTTTTTTTTTTTTTTTTTTGCGAGTGCCCAAATTAGTATTTGAAACCACCTATTTGTTTACTTGTAGCTGAATCAAGCTTCAAGGGGATTTGCATACAGAAATCAGCAGACCTTTCTTTCAGAAAACATCTGCTATTGCACTAAAAAAAAGTCTACCTTCTACTAGCTTGGGGACAAATTTACAGATGATGCAAACAGGGGGTACACGTACAAGAGAGAAAACATCTGTATTCTTCCATAGTGCATTTAAGTATTTAACATCATGATTCTATGATCAACACAATGGACCGTTATTAATTAAATGCTCACTTCACAATAAAATAGTAAATAAATAATCAAATAGCAAGAAGACAAACCTTGTTCAACAAGAATATTGCATATGATGATCTTGTTGTCTCCTGGCTGTCAAGAAACAGAGGGAATTCCGTTGTCCTCATGCTTGTGCTAGGAGGGACAGCAGTTGTTACGGAGGTTATAGATGATGGCTCAACTGAAGGCGCAGGATCAAGAACATATGACCGTGAACCTCCAAAGCGCAAAGGATATCGAAGAGGAACATTGAGATATGATGCAATGAGGAAGACTGCCTATGATTTACAAGAAACACAGTTAGGTCTATCACCATAAAATAGAGTACAAACTGAAGAATACTGTTCAGTTACAAGTGTAACCTAATCTGAATATGTATTCTTTCTAAAACAGAACAGAAAGTACAAAAATAATATTCTAGCAAAGCAACTAGAAATACTAGATGAAGGTTGAATGGTGAATTCAGTTATCATTTGATAAGAATTAATCAAACTATATTATACATACATGAGCAGCATATCCCAGAACAGTCGAAGATTTCTGAACCTCTGTCTTGTCACTGAAGTAACCAGTCTTCTTCACAGAAAGCTTTGATAACTGTAGACCCAATATGACCAAAGGTCTGTTTTGGGAGCCATTTGGCAACACTGATTCAGCATTTCCTGAAAAAAAAATATATATAGTACTTAAGTTTTGACAGAATTGCAGAAACAACATTTTAGGACAAAGAGTCTTCGGGCAGGTAAACTGGCAACTATATTTTAGAGGATTAGATCTCTATCCATTAAGTCTGACAAAAAAAAAAACTAAAGTTTCATGTTCCAAATAACTCTTTCAGTATCTTTAAAAAAATTCAAGCAAGCCAGTTAACTATTGGCAATAATTCTCTCCATAAATGAAACACTTGTCAGAATCAATAATCAACTGTAATCATATGTTGATATGGCCATAATTATAACTATTACTGTATTTTCCTATCATCTGGCTGACCTCTATTTTTGGGTTATTAAGTCTGTTATTGAACAATAATTTTACAATAATTTTATTGGCAACAAAATATAGCCATAGAAAGCAATTCTGAATATGGAACTGAAAGCCCATGGAAGATGCAATGCAGGAAATGACATACTTGTTTTGGGTGTGTTGGAAGTAAATCCAGGCTTGTGATCTGGAGATGGTTCATCCAAAGGCCTCACAGGATATATCTGAGCAACTTGCGCTATCATATATTGCTGTCTCATCCGTAACTTCCGTTCCAGATTTTTAAGGCGCCCACAACCATTTTCCCCTGACAGCAATTTATTAGCTTCCTATAACCAGAAAAATGAAATACTCTGGTAAGATTAGATTTTAGAGAAAATAGAACAGCTCCATCATACGTATCCAGTATGAATAAAAAAGGGCGTACCCAGTGCCGTAGGCTCCCACACTGCGGGGTCTGGCGAAGGGAAAATAGCCAGCAGCCATCCCTGCACAAATATGCAGAGGCTGGGGCTTGAACCCTGGACCTCTTGGTCACAGGCGGTAAAGCTCTACCGCTTGCACCAGGGCCGCCCTTCTACGTATCCAGTATGAATGTATAGGAAAATTTTTCTGCCCTAGAATTAACATTTTGTGAACCCAAGAGCACCAAACAACGCATTTAAGAGTACATCTCACACAGACAAGGAAGCTATACTATGTATAACACCCTGCATATTGTTATAGTACTTTGGTTTGGAGCTGACAGAGTATCCTTAGAGCTCCAATGGGAAACAAACCACAATAATTGAATACCTTCAGATTACTGTGCGCAGCATCAAGAGCCTTGCTTGCCACTGACAACGTCCTGATCTTGACACAAAGCTGTTCCCTCTGATCCACAACATCCTCCGACAATTTTTTGGTGTGCATCTTCAGATCGCCCAGGCGATCAGTCTGCTCTTGCAGTCTCTGCTTCATTTGAGCCAACTCATTGTCCTGCTCGAGAAACGCCTGCCTAGCCTGTCAACGAAGACCATTACGTTACAAATCCGCAGCATTCTGGTATACACACACAGGTAGCATGAGTAGAATACATGGAGAGTGACTCATGGATGGACGCTGTTCAATCTTCAGATTTGGGAATGCTAGTTTTAGTCTTCAAAGTTCAAAGGTTGGGAAAAAGGGTTGGGAAAAAGAAAATTCGATCTTTCCAATTGAGGACCGACAAGAGAAGCGCCAAGATCCGTGGAGCATCGAACGACAGAGGGCGCTACAGGGGATCCGAGCAATTCGCTAGGAATCGAGAGCAGCAAGGAGCGCGCAACCTGAACCGACAGATGATTACCTGCAGCGCGGACTCGAGGCGCGCAGCGAGGTGTGCCTTGCGTTCCCCGGAGGGCTGGAGCGCGGCGGAGAGGCTCCAGAGGCGGGCGAGCTCCTGCTGCAGGTCGTCCCAGTGGACGACCTTGGGCGCGTGGGCCCCCTCGACCTCGCTGGCCGGCACGAGCACCCAGCCGTCCCCCTCCTCCTCCGGCGGCGGGTGCGGGGGTGGGGAAGGTGGAGGGGAAAGGGAAGGTTCAGGTGCGGCGGACGACGGCGCCGGGTCCTCCTCCATCGCCGCGGATCATGCTCATGCCCGCGGGTGCGGGGTCGGTGGGAGGCGCGAGCTTCGCATGGGCGGGCGCAGAGAGCAAGGGCGCTGGTGGCCTTGTGGCAAGGTTTCGGGGCGCTCTGGGGAGCGGGAGCAGGAGCAGGAGCACGAGATGCGCCGCCGGTTCCTTCTCCGGCGAGCGGCGGCGACTGCTTTCTGTTGGGTTTGGTTTGGCCTGGCCTTGTGGGAATCGTCGTCGTTGGTATTGGTGGTGGTGGGGTCCATCTAGTGGGAAGCAGGCCCACCTAGGGCCTGTTATCCCACTTTGGGCCTAGTACTTTGCGTAGCTTGGGTTGGGCCTGACTTTCCGTTTTGCGGCCATTTGCGCACGAACAAGTGACTGCTGGGTTTGGCCCTTTCCAAAAAAAAAAAATGGATTTGGCCCCAATTTTGCGCACGACCAATTTTGTTATTAATCTGGTTGCTTTTTATTACTGCCTTGCAGTACAGAGCTAATACAAGTTCGATTCGATGATAAAAAAACACACACACACACACAAATTCGATTCAGAGTCGCGAGAATACTAACAAATTGGACTGGAAAGTCTATTTTAAATCTGGTTCTTCGCCAATATTCACATTTCAGCATTAATATTATATTATTATTACAACATACGTGCTGTTTTTTTTTTTTGACAAGAACCGAATTTTATTAGCAGCACCGAGCTGATAGGAGTACGAAAGGCTCCCAGAACCAGAATACATTACAGAACCCTGAGCGGGCAAGAGGAACCGTGCTCCTGCCTCCTGATTGGAGCAAATTACAGTCGGAGACATCAACCAAGAATTTGAAGGCAAGGCCTGTAGAGCCTGTCTAGCTAACAGATGAGCAGTAGTATTCTTACCCCCGCGGCGCCCCCCCCCCCCAAAAAAAAGGCGGCGTCTTGGTGCCTTGCAGTCTTGAAGATTTTGTGGTGTCTGCCTGCATTAGATGCAACGAACCTCTTGGTGTAGCTCTTAACTCCCCAGTCAGGTAGAGATGAGAAATCATTTCCACTGAAGAATGTCACCAAAGACTTGTTGTCAAAGAGGTAATTCAACTATTCAAGCTCTGCATGTTGAAATGCGAAGGTGAAGAGAGCTGCTAAATCAAGAGCAGCCGCTTCAGCAATCACAACAGAATACTATGCATTAGTCATAGCTACCTGTATATATACCTGATGGACCCATTATGCTCGAGTATTGCTGATGAGAATTCAAAGTCCTGCATTTCTGTGCGTCTGTTGGATACTGTCAGCTGCATCATTTTGGTCCTGTCAAGAGAACTGGTTTTGGAATGTCACACACCTGATTCAGTTGTGAATCCATAAATATGCCAAAGATACAACAATACAAGCAGCAGCGTCATGTATTCATAATTCAGTCATCCATGTTTATTCAGTTCAAGTAAAAGCACATCAAAGGTAGCGCACCATGCCACACCACACCAAACTCAAGCAATCCAAATTTGAAGTACATCAGAAGTAGCACACCACACCACACAGGCCACATCAAACTCGAGCAATCTCACGCGTGGATGATGCATACTGTACATAGAAGCCAGAGACCACAGCAGCACACCACAACACACAACACGAGTCGGGAGAGCAGCCGCCCTCTCGTTCGCCTTTATTTATTTCGATCTCTACTGCTAATATAAGAGCAGCAGGGGTTCATATCTGTATCACACCACACCATCAAAGAAGCTCACTGTAGCATCAATGACGACAACCCAATGCAAAGAAGCAAGCAAAGCAAACGTACAGCACTGGATGTCCACCATGCCAATGCTGTCATTTTGGTCCATGCAGGCGCAGGCCGCAGAGACACAAGCAGATGGCCGGGGATGCATCCATCTGACGACAAACCAAATCCATCAACCAGAATCATGGGTAGGGTAGAGAGTTGAAGCAGGCAGTAAGCACAACAGAGAGTTTAGGCCTCAATGATTCCTCCTGGCTGTAGGAAAGACAGAAGAGACAGAGAGATCAGTTTTACTCCGTTAATTTACACAAACAGAAAAATTAAAAGTAACCGATGGGGATCACACACGTACCTCATACGAGCACCGAGCCCCTGAGCATTCTCTTCTTGTAGTACTGAGGGTGGGTCGGCTGGTAAAGGGAAGGATGGTGACTGTTTTGCAACCCATCCCACTTTAGATTGTCCCACCATCTCGCAGTCGCACACCACCGTCCCGCTCAGCAGGTTGTTCGTGAGGGCTGGCAGGCGCCTGAGGCTCCAGCAGCCCCTGATCTTTATGGTCTCGAGGTGGGGCGCAACCAACCGTGCATTCCCACCGCAGATGCCGCGCAGCCTGAGCAACTCGTGCAAGTGGATGTCCCTCAGCCACGAGAATTGCACCTCGTACATTGAATCCTGTTGCTTGTCACTGCTTTCGGCAACAGAATAAAAGGGAAAGATCTCCTTGAGGTCACTACACCACACGATCTCGAGGATCACAATCCTACCTAGGCAGAGGTGCATAATGGACATGGGCAGGGGGAGTACATGTATCAGTCTAGGGCACAAGTCCAGGTGCAAGAAACTCAGTTCCTCAAATGACCACCTATTGAATTGGAATGAAGATGTTGTGCCGCAGTTCCAAATGAAGCGCACCTTGGGGAGCTGAGACCCCCTGAATAAACTTAGGTACTGGAAGATTCTATAGTATCCATCTGCCTGCTGTCCACCTTGAGCTACCTGCAGGGGAGTGGGAGTGGTGAAGACAGAGTCCAAGTTGGGACACCGCTCCACTCGGCACCAGCGCAATCTATTCCATCTTCCACCTACTGCCCCAGGTGCAGGACCAGGGATGCTGGCCATGGACAAGGCATCGTGCACATGCAAGTTGAAAGCTCCATCACATATAAAATCCGGCAAAGCAATACTGGTCATGGTTTCTTCGACACCCAGCGGTGATTTGGCCCTGATGTTGTCTTGTATGTTCATGTAGCACTTCAGCCATCGACGGGAAGTCATGATTGGAGCATGATCACCACGGCCTTCTCTTGCTTGCAGCAGGTGGTCCTTGAAGAAGGTGCCTATGTCTGCATACATATACCCTGAAACGCTGTTGTTTCCTTCATTATGTTTTCTAATGCTACCGCCAGCTCAACAGTACGACGAGTAAGAGAGGAAATCTCGACATATGCCCTGTAGTTATCAAAATAGGATCTCATAGGTGCAAGACACAAAAGGAACCTCACATCCCTTACTGAAATATACCATTCAAACTTATCGGTTGTTTTACCATCATGCAGCACTGAAAATGATGATGATGTCTCTGATGTAGCACCTGAAGTGCTACCCTCTTGCTTGTTATTTTCATCCCCAGGTGGAGTGGTCAACTCTAACCGTGTGTTGGTATCAATGTGCAGCTTATTCAAGTATTCTTTCCTTTTGCCTTGTGTTGACCATAGGATTGTACAAAGCTTGTCGCAGCCAAGTAGATAGAGCTCATCAAGGTTTGGAGTTGCTGTTGCACTGAAGTCTAATGTCTGTACTGCTGTGCCCGATATATCCAGGCCGAAGAGATCCTGTAACACTCCTCTCAACAATAGATTCTTCAGATTGGCACATCCCCTCAAGGATATCTCTTCAAAACCAATAAGCCCGTCAATAATGACAGTCACGACTGTTAATAATGTTGTTGCTTCCCCCATGACCAGCAGGAAAGCTCATCGCTAGGGGACTAACATTGTTTCCTGATAAGTCGAGGAGCTCCATCTTGTCCATCTCTGAGAATAAGTAGCTCCCCAAGCAACTACTGCAGCGGACAGAAGACTTTGTTACACGGAGCTTGCGAATGTTAGGCAGCCGTCCATGCAACTGTCCCATGTCCCAATCCTGAGCTCCTATCACATTGAGCTCCCTGAGCTGAGTCATGAAATCCATCAGCTGTGTGGACAAGATCCAATCACAGCAAGTGTAGCGCATGTCAAGTACCCAAAGCTTCTGGAAAAAGCATCGAGGACGTTGAATGTCTGCTTCCTTCAGTGCTATATCTGTGGAGATCTTCTTCCCCTCTTCATTAGGGAAACCAGCTGTACTGCTAACTTCTTGGTCTTCACAGTGGTCAAGCCATAGAAACTTAAGGTTGTGGTAGTAGAGGAATGGAGGTGATGAGAAGCTAAAGGTGCAGCGTGAGAGCTTCAGTACTGTAAGATTATTGAAGTCTTGGATCAACATTTCTGCACTAGGAATGGCACCAACTGGGACTAGCATAAACCCATAAGGTGAAGTCCAGCATGGCATGGTCTTGCCATACCTTACCAAGTGAGAAGATAAATATTGGTGGTTGTAATTGTAGTAGTCCACATCCAGTTGTATCTCACGTTGCAGAGCATCAGCAGTTCTCCATGATTCTTCTTCATCATCAGTGTCAATGACGCTGGTATCTCCAAGAGCTCCCCGCTGTATTTGCTGCATGATGCGATCACACATCCAGTAGTTGCAGGCGTGGGTGGCCAAATCATAGTCTGTCATGAAGTTGTAACCTATGCAGCATAGCTTCAACATGTGCAAGAAGAAACATTCAGCAACCTGTGCAGTATGGATTCTGATGTTGTTTCCTTCAACTTCTGCAGCTTCTCGATGAACAAGGACAGACCAGACCTCTTGTGGGTCTCTCCCCTTAAGGTCAAGGTAGGAGGCCGAGAGAAAAACATCAGTCTTTGCCGTCCCAGTGTTGTTATGCATGGCACTGTCTACTTTCATCCTAGGGTAGAGCCGGAATCTCCCTTGGAATGTCCACAGCACCATGTTTTCCATGTATCCAGATAGAGGGAAGCCAAAGCTAGATATATCGATCTCCTCGCTGCTCCCGTTGTGGAAAATCACCAGGAACCTATGGTTGAGCTCCTTTATGCGTTGAAACATCGCCCTGAGAATCTGCGGTATCTCATGGCGGGAGCCCTTGGCCACACCGTGGATATCATCCTGCTCATCTTGCCAGTCAAACATCTCCATCACCTCAATGGGAAGCTGCAAGTGTTTTGCAATCTCCCTCTGAAGCACTCTTCTGTTCTCCCACTTGGAGCAATCGATGTGGATGATCTGAACAAAGTGCAATCCACTGGCTACGACCTCTGAATCTCTAGTTGCTGGGTCGAGGCTTTCCGCAATGGTTCGGAGGACAGCAGATGCCCCCAACCCATCCCAGCCATCAAAATAGATGATATGGTCTTTTCCACTGGTTCTTCTGCTTGCACCATTATCATCTCCCTTGAGCTCATTGAGAATCTGTTGAGCAGCCGCCTTGATCGTGTCCGCCTCAATAACCTGATGAATGCATACGTACGTGGACCAATAAATACAGATAGTGAGAGCAAAGCTGCATCAATAGAATACTTAATGCTAATATATAAATTGAGAGGCCCCTTTGAATCTAGCTTAAACCTATATAAGGCAAATTAAATCAAGAGCCCTTGACGGAGGTCATAAAAAAAAGAAAAAATAAAGTTGACAAATGCTAAATTGGTTTCGTTTTTACCACAGTGCGCATGATGGATTGTATTGGATTAACCAGCAGTCCCGTCAGGATACGGATTCCGTTTTGATGATGGAGATCTAGCCTGTCAGCTAGATTATTGTTCTCTCAGCTGGTCTGGTCAAACATACAAGAATTCTTTTATTATAAACAAAAGCATGAAACTAGGAAAATTCTGTATTACTTTGTCATATATTTACGAGCATAGTAGATACTAGTATAAATAAGGTCGTTAATATTGAGTTGCATGCACCAACCAATTCAACCCAAAAGCTTAAGCTGATGGGAAGAGGGTGGGCAATTCACTTATATTCCAACACCCTCCTCATGTCGAGGCTTTGGCGAGAGATCTCAGCAGCTGGCAAGCCTCAAAAGTGGAATAGGAGCGAGCAACAATTATTTTATTTTAATTGTGCTAACCAGAATTCGAACTCGAGAACTCTGGCTCTTGTACTATATTGAGTTGCATGCACCGACCAATGCAACCCAAAAGCTTAAGCTGATGGGAAGAGGTGGGCAATTCACTTATATTCTAACAGTTACAAATATGACTAGGCCTACATGCACTTACATCATTTCTGGTAAGAAATGACCAAGCTAATTGAAGAATCTAATAAAAAACTGAGAATATTAGATTGAGTGGATAGCATGTATTTTCATAGATTGAAAATGGTAATTTCACTTGTGCTCTATTTTACAAAATTTATAAAATGAAGTGCTATGGAGATTTCCCCCACAGTTTTTGCCTTCAAAAAAA
>JALGXP010000864.1:0-15691 GCA_023333625.1 Bothriochloa decipiens
GGCTTGTTTGGATGCACATGTAACCCCACCTCAATCCATGGGTGTTGCAGTGGGTTAGGGTAGGGTGGAATATAGTTTAAAGTACATCCCAATCCACTGCAACACACATGGATTGAGGTGGATATATGTGCATCAAAACAAGTCCTTATGAAGTTCTATCTTCTATGCCCTTGATTGCTAACTATGAAACAACTTCAAATTGCTTTGTTATAGTTGTTCCATTTCGGAACAATATTCATAACTTGTTCTCTATCATTTGCATATTTGTTTGCTAAGTTGTCTCACTGTTATTGTGTTGTATCCATAGCAGTGAGGCTAATGTTCTGAGGAAACTCCAACCTCGGAGTGTATGGTATCTAACTGGACTAGGTTCTCTTGCAACAACACAAAGAGAATATGTTGCTTTGCACGCGTTTCGCCGTCTTAGTGTGCAGGTAATGCTATATGACACCTAATTCTTCCTTTATTACTAACTTATATCAGTCGATTTTGACAAAAAAAATTTCTGTCAGATGCAAAATGCAATACTTCAACCAAGTCCAGAGCATTTCCCAAAGTATCAAGAGCAGCCACCTGCCATGCCAGACTGTTTCACCCCAAATTTTGCTGATCATCTCCATCGTAGTTTCAATGGTCCTCAATTGTCAGCAATTCATTGGGCTGCAACACATACAGCTGCCGGAACAAGCAATGGTGTCATAAAGAAACAAGAACCATGGCCTTTCACGTTGGTACAAGGTCCTCCTGGGACAGGGAAAACTCATACTGTGTGGGGGATGCTAAATGTTATCCATCTTGTTCAGTATCAACATTACTATGCTGCTTTGCTTAAGAAGCTTGCTCCTGAAAGTTACAAGCAAGTTAGTGGTAGTACTAGTACCAGCTCGGAGACTGTTGCGGCAGGGTCAATTGATGAACTATTGCAGAGCATGGATCAGAATCTATTTCGCACTCTTCCCAAGCTTTGCCCTAAGCCTCGGATGCTTGTATGTGCCCCATCAAATGCCGCAACAGATGAGCTTCTTGCCCGTGTTCTTGACCGTGGTTTTATAGATGGTGAAATGAAGGTATACCGCCCTGATGTTGCCCGTGTTGGAGTCGATTCACAGTCTCGTGCTGCACAAGCTGTTTCAGTTGAAAGAAGGACAGACCAGCTTTTAATGAAGGGCCGTGATGAAGTAATTGGGTGGCTTCATCAGCTGAAAGGCCGTGAGCAGCAGCTATCGCAGGAGATTGCCTACTTTCAAAGGGAACTCAATATGGTTGCAGCTGCTGGTAGATCCCAGGGTTCAGTAGGGGTAGATCCTGATGTTCTTGCTCAAAGGGATCGTAACCGTGATATTCTGCTTCAGAAGCTTGCTGCGTCAGTTGAAAGCAGGGATAAAGTATTGGTGGAGATGTCACGGCTGCTGATATTAGAAAGTAGGTTCCGTCCTGGCAACAACTTCAATATGGAAGATGCTAGGGCTAGCCTGGAAGCCAGTTTCGCGAATGAAGCTGAGATTGTTTTTACAACTGTGTCAAGTAGCGGGCGTAAGTTATTTTCTCGCCTGACTCATGGCTTTGATATGGTTGTTATTGATGAGGCTGCTCAGGCTAGTGAAGTAGGAGTCCTCCCTCCATTGGCTCTTGGTGCAGCTAGATGTGTCCTTGTTGGTGATCCACAGCAGCTCCCTGCTACTGTTATTAGCAAAGCAGCTGGAACTTTGCTTTACAGTAGGAGTCTTTTTGAGAGGTTTCAGCAGGCTGGTTGTCCTACCATTTTGTTGTCAGTGCAATACAGGATGCATCCCCAGATCCGCGAATTTCCATCGAAATACTTCTATCAAGGTCGCCTTACAGATAGTGAGAGTGTTGTTAAATTACCTGATGAAGCCTATTACAGAGATGCACTTATGGCACCTTATATCTTTTATAACATGTCACAAGGCCGTGAGTCTCATAGGGGTGGGTCATCTTCATTTCAGAATATCCAGGAAGCGCAGTTTGCATTGCGTTTATATGAGTACCTTCAGAAGTTCCTGAAAGCTAACGGTGGCAAGAAGGTTTCTGTTGGTATAATCACACCATATAAGTTGCAGTTGAAATGCCTTCAACGGGAATTTAAGGATGTTATGAGTACTGAGGAAGGGAAGGATATCTACATAAATACAGTTGATGCTTTTCAAGGCCAGGAGCGCGATGTCATTATTATGTCATGTGTCCGTGCTTCAAACCATGGTGTGGGTTTTGTTGCTGATATACGCCGTATGAATGTAGCTCTAACTCGAGCTAGGAGAGCTCTATGGGTATGTCTCTGCCCCTCTACAATATGCATTAAGTCTGTTCTGTTGTTCTTCAATGATCTTTTTGTTGTATCCCATGTTACTTATAGTCATTATTATACTTTTCAGGTTCTTGGTAATGCTAATGCTCTCATGCAGTCTGAGGACTGGGCATCACTAATAGCGGATGCGAAGGCCAGGAAATGTTTTATGGATGAGGATAGCATCCCCAAGGACTTCTTTCCCATGAAAGTTCCATCAAATGCTCCAGGTAGGAATTCTTCCAACAACATCCGGAACATGAGGTCTGGTGGTGGACCTAGACCAAGGCACTTGGACATGTTCTCAGAAGCGAGGGCTGGTATGAACATGAGGCCCGATGAAAATGAGCGTCTGAATTCTGTTCCAAGAAATGGTAGTTTCAGGAATTTGGATGATTTTGGCCGACCTGCTGATCGCCCCAGGGATAATCTACAGTTTGGAGTTCCCAGGAGGCCAAATTCTTCTAATGGTAGGAGAGAAGTGTAAGGAGTGTGTTGCTGTCTACAACTCTGATACAGCATGGAACAGTGATGAAGTGCTCTGGTACTGTCCAGATTCAGCAAGGTGCAGGTGCATGTTCAGAAGATCAGTTGCTTGTGCATTAGATTTCTTGCACCGTGTGGTGGGGTGGTCACAAGAAAGCATTGATATCAGCAGAGGATGTGTGAATCTACCATGATGTGACCTTCAGTCAGTGGATCGAGATGCTTTCATGGTGGGTGATTAAAGGCTCATGATGTCAGGTTGAAGAAAGGCTGCTGTAGCCTTCAGTGTTATGGAGTTCTCAGGAATATCGTTCTTAGAACAAGGCTGTCTGCTGTGTTTTGACATTGCGAACCTTGCTTTAGCCAGCTCCATCTTTCCGTAGATATATACATGCATGGGCATTTCCATTTTGAAATATGCCAGGAGAAAGCTCACTGGCTCTAGAGCAGGGTAGGTCTCAAGCATTGTTGCCTGATTGCTGCTGCGATCGTTGCATGCTTGATATGTCTGGTAGGATCAGTATGCTAACATAGGCAGGGCTTCTGTACCATATGACATAAGTTCCTTCTGTATACAGGGTCGAGATCTAGAGAAGAAAAAAAGTTCATTATTTCATTCAGCTCATGTTGTTGCCCTTTGTTCTTCTTGTTAACATGTTCTGTGCATATTGTTTAAAGATGTTACCATGTTCATAGGAGTGAGTTTCCTGATTATCAGTGGCATGTTTCTCTGCTTGTAGGTTGATCTATCGATTAGTTTTAGCACCTTGCAGTGGTAACAATGTTGTCCTACTGGTGTCTGTCAGTCATGTATTTAGTTGAGCTGTCAGTGTTTCTGCAAATCATTTGCTCTTTCTGATATTAGCTTGTCAAAGCTAGCTGAAATACTTTAGGTTAGTGATATAGTTATTCTAATTAAGCATATTTTTCTGGGATGCATATATATTAGAGAACTGAACGGGAGGAGGTGATGTTTCAAGATTACAGGCACCCTGAAATCGAGTGCGCCTTTGATCATCTCCTACTTTGGGCTTGATGGGTTTCTGGATGTCCTTGCAGTGTCACTCCCGGAGTCCCAGGTAGCTGCATTTGTTTGCCTTATGATGGTGCACATATTTTTGTTTCTTCAGTACCAGATTCATCTAGTGGTTTCTTGATGTTCTTTTTAAGTGGCGACTTGATTCTGAATTTCTTGTGTACATGCTATTATAAGTAGCATGTTGACTGCAATGTTGGCTGTTAGAGAAGCGGTTGACTGTTGTATTCAAAATAATGTTTCTGGGATATCTTTTATTTTTAAGTTAAATAAGTTAAATTTAGCGTGATCATTATGTCTAATGCTACAGGCCAGTTGAAGTACTGAAATTTGAGTGTTCTGCTTGGATTCTGGTGGCACTCTCCACTCTGGTTATCTTGCTGAAATTTGAGTGTCCTTTCTGCTTGGATTCTGGTAGGACTCTCCACTCTGGTTATCTTTTGAGAAGTGATCCCACGTAGAAGCACTTTTCCTTTTGTTTCTGTTTTCTTCCTTAATTTTCTTGCTAATATGTGATAAACTCTGGCGTTGTGCTTGCTTGTATGTGCAGGGCCCGTGATGTCACAGTGGTAATGGATGCAGTTTTGGCAGCTCTGTGACTTGTGATCTGCAGGAATGCATGGTTTGCCTGCATGATTGAACTCAATCGGATTAAAACAACAGATATTCTTTCCCTTAAGGGAGGGAAGAATATCGTATGTACACGAATTATTTTGGGAGCTAATGAATTTGTATGTGACTGCTGGTTACCAGCTACACTGCATTGTTTGGAGAAGCATGGTTTGCATGTTAACACGACTGCTTTGTTTGCGCAGAACAGGTATACATATAGCACACTAGAATCAGCTGATGTTCCAAATGGGGACAAACTAGGGGTGGTGCCAATTCGTGGTCCAGCTGCTAGTCGAAGGCAGTACTTGTGATGCTTTGTTGTTGGTTGTCCGTTTCTGCGTTTGGGATGGTACCTGCACATTTATTGGACGGCAAACGTTGTTGACTCGGCCTGATTGTTCATCGATCTAGTTTTCAGTCTCTTTTAATGCTATGGGATGAAGAGTCTGTGAGCTGCTATTCTTCCTCTGCCGTCCGAACATTAACAAACAGCTGGTCTGCATTAGATGGACCCAAACACAAGGAGACGCGCCACAACGCTCCAAAGGCAAAGCCAGAGTTTTCCGCCGTTTTAACTAGACAGATCCTGGCCTTGGACTTGTCTTCCTCCTGAGCGTGTTTAGATGAAACCAGCCTTGGATCCGTCACCCGTTTGTCAACCACCGTACCACCATATATGCCATCGCGCGGCGGCGCGCAGCCGGCTGTGGTGGTGGTAGCCGTCCCGCAGCCGGCGAGGAGGAGGGCAGCGACAGCGAGACGGCGACGCGCCATAATGCCTGTGAAGAGCAGCGCCAGCTTCCGGCTGACCGCGCTGCCTATGGTGCTGTTGGCGCAGCTGCTGGCGGCTGCCGTGCTCGCGCTCACGCTCGTCTGGGTGCTGCACTTCCGTGGAGGCGTCTCATGGAAGATGACATCCAGCTTCCTCTTCGTCTACACGGTAATAAGTAATCCATGCGTTATATTCCTCAACAGCAGGAGTAATAATAATACAGTGTGATATAACATGCGCGCCCTTTTGGCAGGCACACCCTCTGTTCATGGTGATCGGCTTTATCATCTGCACGGGAGAAGGTAAACCAACATAGTCTTTACTGCCTGCAAAAGTGAAGCAACTTCGAGTTTGTGACTAATGAGGTATTGTGATGTGGTGGCAGCGGTGATGGCGTACAGGGTCGTGCTGGGCCCGAGGGCGGCCAAGAAGGCGATGCACCTGCTGCTACATCTCGCAGCGCTCGCCTTCGCCGCCGTCGGGCTGTACGCCGCCGTCAAGTTCCACCACGACACCGGCGTCCCTGATATCCGCTCCCTGCATTCTTGGCTCGGGATTGCCACCATAGCGCTCTATGCACTTCAGGTTAGTCTGTCTGTCAGTCACCAAGGACGGCTATACTTTATTTCATTTCTTTGTTGTGAGCCCAGTTTGTGGCCCACGCCCCACGTATAAGGCTGCAATCACAAGTTACTCATTGTGGCCCTACCATGGCCCATGGGTCTGTTATGCATGGGCCTCATCCCACTATTGTTCCTCCTTTTCTCCTCTCAAAAGAGGAAAAGTCCTCTGTATTATGCACGAGATCCCGACTTCCCTCCATTTATAAAACCGTCTCTATGCCTTATTTTATATTTTTAATAAAACCATTTGTTTTCAATTCCAATGATGTTTTAATCTACAGGACGCCATGTCAGGGTCAGACAGACTTTACCAAAAAAAAATATACCTTCAAATCATGCTTTCGAATTTTTAATTGTATAGCTTTTCCCAAAAAAAATTTAGAAGTGTCTAGAAAAATATTTGTATAACTTCCTTTTTTTTTCTTGAAGGGAAGGGTGAATTATATTAAGACTCGGCAGTTGGCACAATACATCCCGAAATTTACATATTTATAAAAGTTTAAACAAAGAAAGAAAACATTTTTTTATCTAGGTTCTTCATTTGTGTTGTTTGATTTCGCAGTGGCTGGTGGCATTCGTTTACTTTGTCTTCCCCGGGGCCGTGATGACGATGAGGGCAGACTACGCTCCATGGCACATCTTTTTCGGCCTCGTCATCTTCCTCATGGCCATTTGCACTGCCGAGACCGGCCTAGCCAAGTTCGTCTCCGCCTCCGTCGTTTACTCGAGCGAAGTGTTTGTCATCAACTTCACCGGGATCACCATCATCATGTTTGGCGTTGTCGTCGTCTTGGCTGTCATCCTTCCGTCAAGATACTAGCAAGTGATGACGAATGATTAAGTCCATCTGATTCATGCTTCTTCTCAAGTAACATTGTTTGATTTGGACTGCGTGTGTGTTGACATGATTTTCATATATTTGTTTCATTTACAAATCTCCTCCTCCTGCTCCTGCTGCTGGCCGTATAAGTTTGATATGATACTAGTATGCCATCTAATTGTCCTTTTACCTTTTAGCACCCTATGCAAAGGGGATCCTTCTTCATCTCCTGCATAATTTGATCAATTTTTTTCGTTGTGAAACTAGGCAAATGCGTGTGCATTGTTACATGAAAAATGAGCCACTTGTTTTTGTGTGCCACTAAAAAGTATATGGTTGGTTCCTTCACTTCCTTGTGTTTGATTTCAAGGAGGATTTTATTAATTCATAATCATTACATCGTGTCGATATAACACAAAGCCTAAGAGAAAGAAACTTGGTATTCTAATCTTATCTTATACTCCTATAAAGTTAAACCCCACTAGGTCAACATGCAAGCTATCCACCTCACCAGTCCACTATCAAATGCATTTATGGTCAACTAAAATTTACAATTATGATTTACCTGTGAGCAAGACATGACATCTACTAATTAATTAGCATTATATCACATCGTCCACTAGCATTAACTTATAACTGTTTATCCCTTTGTATAAATAATCTTATTTCAAATCATCAATAATTTCTGCGGCAATATGTAGGATATTGCTTTTTTGATCCTTGCCATAAGGTTCATGTGTTAGCAATTCTATTTTAAATCATCAACAATTTCTGTGGGAATATGTGGGATATTGCTTTCATGTGTTAGCAATTCTCATTAAATAACTTCGATTTTTATCTCTTTGATCATCTAATGGTCACGAAAGACCTTAGATTCCCGTGACAACAAGCGGGGAATCCACCTAGTGACAATCAATTCTAAGACTGGATCATCGTCCATGTGCCTCGAAGAAAAACACTGTAACCACTTACATCAATTATTACAATGTCTTCAGCACGAAAGCCACCAGCCTGCTGTCGGAACCCATGAAACCCATGCTCCGCTTCGCGTCCCAGCCGTCGACGGCCCAGAAGCCTTGGCCGTACGCCATTATACTTCTCAAGCTCCCCCACGGATTTGAATTAAGAAAACATCCATGGGTTACTAAATTAAGCAGCTTTACACCACTGATTCTATAGGGATAATTGTTTATTTGGCCCTAAAACAAAGTTCGTTTGCTTATTTGGCCTAAATTTTTTTGAAGTTGTCTATTTGGTCTGAAAGTAAAAAAATTGTTACTTTTATGCTGTTACCTCCGTCGGTTCCTTCCGTTAAGTTCCCACTCCAACACATGCGAAATGACTAAGTTACCCTCACTCATCCAGTTTCCCAAACCGACTACCACTCCCCTTCGGCCTCGACTCCCTCCAGTTCCGATAGGCAGATGGGCCGCTGGCCACCACGCTGACCGTGCCCGCCGGAGAGGGAAGGGGAGAGGACCGCCGCCGCGAGCTTTCCCGGCACGCCTCGCCTACAAGCGCCGCCCGCGCTCATCCCGCTGGCCCCTACCGCGAGTTCGAGCTCCGGGGAGGGAGAGGCCGCCATGGCCGGAGGAAGAGGCTCGAGGTAGACGGAGCCGCTCGAGCTCCTCCGTCACGCTGAGCTCCATGGCCGAGCTACTGCTGGGGGCGGAGGAGGAGGAAGCCACCAAGGGAACGGGAGGGGGCAAGGCCGCGTCGCGTAGCCGCGAGTCGGGGAGGACACGAGGCTGGGCCGCGCCGCCGCGAGCACGGGCGTGCGCATAGAGCCGCAGCCGTCTCCGCCGCGCCATTGGTGGGAGAGGCCGCCGTAAGCATCACCTCCAAGGGCCGCTGCGCGCGCCGCTGGTGGGGAGGAAGGCCGCACATGTTGTCGGAGATGGAGATGGGGCAGCACGCCGCGCCCGCCCTCGCCGCGTGGCCGACCGCTGAGCAGCCCGCCGCGGTCGCCCGCGTGACCGAGAGGGAGGGGAAAAGGAGGATGTGGCAGAACCTTCTAAATCATATGGCCCACACGCATGATTATTGTCTAACCAGACTCCAAATAACCATGACTGTGTCCCATACGATTTAAAAAGTCTGTCGGGTAAATCCCGAATCATCCACGATTCTCCGAGCAGGATCAATCATTGTAGAGAGACATTGCAGTATTACAACAATTTCATATAAATAGAATAACACGGAGTAAAACAGCGGAAGATTTACAATAACATAAGTTTATAAACTTCTGAGTTCCAAATATTTACAACTACAAGTTTGAATTATACAAACCATAACAGTAGTGGAGTAGCAGTAGATTACAATATTAAACAAAAGCTCTGCCCACGAGCTAAACAGCTTACTCGTCGTCGCTTTCCTCGACGACTGTCATGCAGCAGGATGCAAAACACTCCTGCCCATGAGGCTCACCTGCAACAGGGGTTCAACAAACCCTGAGTACAACAGTACTCAACAAGACTGACCCGACGAAAGAAAAGGGTAGAGACTCAAGAAATGCAGGCTAGAGGGACAAGGTAAAGTCTGTAGGAGATAAGAAGTTTTGCAGAAAAGCTTTGCAGAAATAAAAGGTTGCTTGGACTACCTCCAATTTCCAACCAACTTCATTATTGATCCTTAAATTTTTGTTTAAATTGTTACTACGATGATGAACACCGATCGAGTCTTCTTCTCCGAGAAGCAACGGCGATTCAAATCCATTTTCATACCCAGCTGGGACCTAGGTGACTGAGCATACCGGAGACTTTAACTCCGAAGCACCCCAGGTGCACCGATATACCGGGATAACAACCTCAGCCGTATATCACCACATGATACACGTGAGCTCTGCGGCCCAGCGTACCGAGATACATGGGAACTTAAACCCCACAGTAAAACACACTATGACACAGATGGGATTCTCTGGCCCCACGCTAGGTCACTCCATGGCATACACGGCTACAACCATCCGTATACCACTTCATGCATGTGGATTTCTAAATTCTCGATATCACCAGTTCACCAACGGACGGGACCTAGGGCATCAACAGATGAGAACACTACAGAGGGACTCCATTCCCAGTGCAAGTTCACCGTCCGGACTCGATTTATTACTATTATCAAGATTCCAACAATAAAGCCAATCTTATCTTTTTCATTCTTTTTCCTTGGAACAATTAAATAAATAAGCAGGGCTAAGCATCACTACTCATCTTTCAAGTAGGTAACAAGGATTAAGGAAATAAGACAGGTAATGCAATTTGTGGGTTTTCACTCAACTCCTATCCCTTAATGCAACATATCAGAGCTGAAGCGGTAAAACTTTTAGAAATAGAATAGGGTTTAAATGTATCCGGGGCTTGCCTTGATGTTCGGGGTAGATGGTCTCGAACTCTGGATCAACTCTCGATTCTTGAATCTGCTCGTCCTTCGGATCTGAATGATACGTTAACTCTCCGTTATCGGAAACTACTCGATAATTAATATGCTTTACATGATGGAATAGTAAACATGATGCTCGATGGATGCATGATTAGATTAAGGGATCGAGTACAACTTTTCTTCACGATAAAGTTACAAGCTAACAAAACTTCGTTTATATAACTTATTAGGGTTAACTACGCTATTTTTATAATTAATTAAACACATAAAATAACGTTAATTAAGCCCTAATGACATGATTAAGATAAGCGTAAACAATTAATTAAAGTGCCAAAGGTCATTAGGGTTAATGACCTAAGGTCATCGATCAATCCCAAGTCACACAACTCCTATAATGATTAAGTTTAACTAAAGGGGTTAATTAATTATTTAAAAGCATTAAATAAAGGCATAAAAATTAAAGTTGTCAAATTAAGCCCAAAATTTTATTTTAGAAAGCTCTTAGCCAAATTAGATGGCAAAACAAATTTCAGAATTAAAAGCCAATTATTTTAATTATTAAAAATCATTAAAGGTCCATTTTTTAATTAAAAGGGATAATTTTAACATATACAAAAAGTACTCAAATTTGGCATTTCATATTTTTCCTAGGTAGATAACATCATAAGGAACATTCACAAAAATTTTTAGAATTTTTGAAGCTATATATGAATTACAATGAATTTTCAAAGAAAATAGTATTTAAATCATTTTCTGAAAATAGAAAAAGAAATTCAGCACAGTGACTCCGCGCTGACCGACGGCGGCGCGGCGGTTGACCGCCGATTCCTCGCCGTCGGCGAGGTCTCCGACGATGGGGTTTCCTTCTACTTGCTCTCCTTAACACAGCGCATCGATTGAGGTGGCTAACGGGACTGGGGAGCGACGGCGGCACCCACGTCGGCGGCGATGGCGGCGCGGCGGAGCTCGGGCGCGGCGACGTCGCTCACCGGAGCGATTTCCGGCGACGGTGAGGTCACTCGAATGCGCAGGGTACCTAAATGGACCGATTTGGTTACTACATGAAGGTCGGTCTCGGTCTCTGGACAGGACGGCATCGCGCGCGGCGGAGCGGCAGCACTGCGCCGGCGGCGGGTTACGGCTACCGGCGGCCACGGCAACGGATTGACCAAATTGATGACACAGATAGATGCAGGAGCTCACCACGGCGCTGATGCGCACGTTAATGGAGGTCCGGAGTGGCTGGGTTGAGCGGCGGTCGACGGCGGTGATGGCGGCGGCGGCGCTCCGATGGCACGACGGCGTCACGGCGGCCTCTGGTAATGCGCTGCTCGAACCAAGGTGCGCATCAGGTGCAAGAAGACATGGAGAACACGATTACGAGGTCAAAGGTAAAATATAATCACCTCTGGCGGCGGCAAACTGCGGCGATGGCGCGGCGGCTCGGCTGACCGGCCGCGGAGAAGAAGGTGGAGTGTGGGTGGCTCGGGCGATGAGAGCAAGCATGAACTGGCCCAAAAGGACCGTGATGAAGTGGCGGAGCTTTGGGCGAGGGCAATTGGACAGAGGTGAAGCGTCGGCGGCAAATTTCGGCGGCGGAGCGAGGTCGTCGGCGACGGCGGCGGGAGGAAGAAAGAAGGAGAACGGCGTCGGCCGGCGGCTATTTATAGCATGAAGTTGATGAAGGAGCAGGTGACACGACGACGACGACGACGAAGCCTCTCGCGTCCGAGAGCGCTCGGTTGGCCGGGAAGGCACGGCGGTGGACGGCGGCGCGCGATGCGAAGCCGGCCATGGCGGGCGCTGATAGGGTTAGGTGCTGTTCGAGTTATTTACAGAATTGCCATTCGGTTTAAAATACAAATTACTCCCAAATTTATATAAGAACTTGAAAATCTCCAAAAATATCATTTGCATAACTTTTCAAGAGATACACTTTTCCTTTAACTGGCATCCTCAAATTCTGTCTAGATTTTAAAATTTGAATTCAAATTTGAAAAGGAGATAAACCCTAGAAATAAGCATTTAAAATTACTTTTGATTTTTCAATAAAACTTGAAAATCTTCAAAACTATGAAATGTTAAGTTTGTCAAACCAAACATTTTCCATATACAAGGTTTTCTCAAATTATGCATAATTTTTGAATTATAGTTTTAAAATCAAAAGGGGATAATTGCTGGAAACTGTATTTTCAAATTAATTTGAAATTCCTTTTGGAAACTTGAAAAACTTTCTATACCAACTTTGTAGCTCTTGTCAAGATCTACAAACTATCTTTTTAGAGTATCTCCAAATTCCTTATAGAATTTGAATTAGAGAAAAGGGGATAAAACTAGGGTTGGAAATAAAGGGTTTTTGAAATGGAATTTAAACTCAATTTGGTTTCTAACTTAATTGGTTGGTTATTAGTGATCACAAACATCATCCAAGGACATTTTTAGGTCATTGACCCAATGACACCCTTGGTTAACCAAGTTGACTTTTGAAAAACCTTTTATAGCATTTCCAATTTGACTTTAAATTTGAATTGCCAGGCTTAGGAATAAACTTTGGAATCCAAATTCAATTTCAAATATGGAAATCATTTTTAGGGTTGAACTTAGACTTATACACTATGCTTGACACTAGTGTAAACACAGTTTACACCTCAAGTACATAGAGTATAAACTTAAGCATTTGCGATGACATTCAAAACTAGGGTTTTATTATTTCATGTGACCAAACATTACAGAAGCTCAATCAACCTATATAATGTAAACTTGTTTTAGTGAATGCATATTAAAGTGGACTTAAACATGAATGCTTTGCAGTGCATATGATGACATGGCATGTTTTAGTTAATATAACACCAGAGGTGTTACAGAGGAGACGGGCCGTCGGCCGCCGGGCTGCTCGCCTTGCTAGAGAGGGAGACCAGGGAGAGAGGCGGAGGTCGGAGGCGGAGAGCGGCGTGGAGGTGGAAGTGGGAGAGAGGAGGGAGGGACAGAGAGAGGGGATAGGGGAAGGGGCCCGGCATAGGTAAAACGGTCTTTTTGCATGGCACTTGACACCGTTACAGCCTTCAAGCTAACATAAGATAAAAAAAAGTAATAATTTTTTTTACTTTCGGGCTAAATAGACAAACTTTAAAAAAATTTAGGCCAAATAAGCAAACGAACTTTGTTTGAGGGCCAAATAAATAATTGTCCTGATTCTATAACGGTGACAAGAGAATGACTAAGAAGATCCTAATAAAATAATGAACGAGTAAGTCCTGGTCTTCTTTGCCAATGGAGTACATATTAAAAAACAAAAATCCCATCAAATGAAAAATAACACAGCCACTACATTCAATTACGACTCTTGGCATATCAGAGTAAAACAGATGGATAGGTAGGACTACAACTATGACGTACCATTTGCTCTCATCAGACTCTTCCGATGATTTGCAAAGATTGTCCTTACATAGTTATGGTAAGACTTTTTAAAAATTTATTGAATTTTTTATTGGAACATTGTACAACGAAAACATGTTGTCATGCAAGTTTGTAGGATTTGCTAACAACGTTTTGAATCACTACAATTACTTTTATGTTAATTTGGAGATAGAAGTATGAATTATAGAAAATAGAAGGTCTGTTTCAAAAATTGAATCCAACGATTGAGTCCAAACAAATGTTGTCACTGAGTAGATCATGATTTTAGAAAGAAGTAGGAAAAAAACATCATTTGGAGTTAGCATGAAGAAGAGAGTAGTTATGAATTTTTGTTCGAAATTAAAAAGAGAAAAGCTTATGTTCATAGTTCTTGAACAGAGATGACTAGCATGGCCGACCATACTCGTTTCACGTCGTTCTTCGTTTATATAGAGGATGCGGGAGGGAGCAAAGCGCTAAGCGTGGCCGCAGCGGTGCCATGAGAGGCAAATACCGGCAGCATCTGCCATCGACAAGCTCGTTGAGCTCGACCTGTGACCAGCTTGCTGTCGTCCTCCACGGATCGGACGATAGCAAGGATAAACTGCAGGAAGAGGAGAGGAGCAAGTCCAGGGGCAGCAAACGTCCGTCGTCCGACGCTAGCAAGGGGTCGGAGCTCTAGCTCTCGCCCTTCGATGACCGCCCTACCAAATCTCGTCATCGGCGGTGCTGGACGGCGCGGCAGTGTCTAGGACCCGGCTAAAACACAGGTCCCTTCCTAAAATTCCGGGGTCCCCTTTACAATCTTTTGGGGACACTATTTATACATATCCATAAGCTTTTACACGATGAATCTACCCGTCCAGCTAATATTTATTCTGAGAATATTCTCCCAGCAATGATGGCGGCGTCGTCTTTGAGCCCTTGGTGCTTCTGATCTCCACACCAACCGATCAGGTGGGTCTCGCCACCTGGCTCCAGTCAGCGCGTTCCTTCCTCCATCTTAGCATCTGTCCATCTGCTTCATCACAGTAGCCGAATATGCTTCATCACAGCAGACGAACCTACTTAAGCCCGGCTGAACCAGCTCCGTCACAGCCGAACGACAATCAACCGAATAATAATTAGCCGAATGACAATTAGCTGAATGATAATTAGATAAATGATAATAAGCCGAATGACAATTAGCGGAATGACAATTAGCTGAATGTGATTTGGTTGATATCGGTCGCAGCCGTTCGAATAGGTCAGACTGGCGGGGGTAGGGTGCCAACGGCCTAGCCAGCCTCCAACACATAGTTCTAGCTGTCGGCTGTTTTTGCTGTCATAAAGAGCAAAGCAAAATGAGATTACAATGGAGATTGTTAATGATTTTATTTAAGGATGAATTTTGTGATGATGCGTGGGGGAACAAAATTATTTTTACTCTACTTTGGTGCAAGATCCGATGAAAGACACCTCTGTTCAGTGAGGTACGCCGATTCCTTCTAGGTGTTTGGTTGTTCAGGTGCATGTTACTTTATGTCTGCGTGGAATAGACCTAAAGCTGTAAAAAATTTTACGGTAAATATAACATACTTTGTTTTATGGTTTTGTGAATTTTCAAGGCACGTTATTGCTCATATGATAGACACCAATATTTTGCATATATATTCATGTGTACAAGATCGTACGGAGATGGGTCGGAATTTATTCGTGGATTTGTTGGCGCACGAAGATATCTTCCTGATGATAAAAGATTGTCTTAGGCGAATCACGGAGAAGGCTATATAATAGAGTTTATATGCTTGCGACACACCACGATCTCTGTGATCATGTTTATTTTATAAACTTGCTTATTTAGATTAAATGTCACCTTAATGTCATTATTTAATTTCATAGTATTATTATCTTACCGTGAGATCCATGTGTTTTTATATAAAAGTGTGGTCATCTCATAGCAACGCACGGGCATAATGCTAGTTGAGTTATATAATCAATTTAACTATTGTTGGCGTATATGACTAGGTTTTGAGTGAGATGTATCCATTTTGGATCATCCACTGCATACTCCAATGGTCATTGACATTGTTGAGCGTCCAATAGGCCCATCCAAAGGTAGCTCTCCCGTAAACATCTTGCTGCACTTGCGCAAACCTCTGGTAGTCCGTCTTGTTCGCACCTTGCACGTCCCACTCGGCTACCCACTCCCCTGTAATCAGAAAATCACGTAAGTACGCACATACATACATACATACATACATACATACATACATACATACATACA
>JALGXP010000865.1:0-11044 GCA_023333625.1 Bothriochloa decipiens
TGATAAAAAGGCCATTTTGGGACTCAGTTTTTTATTGGTTTTCGACAATCCCTAAGATCGAAATGCCTCCATATTAGAATGTAATCGCTCTATCTTCTTTATCAACTCTTTGAACATCCATTTACCCTAGTAGCCCCACAGAAACAGGGTGAATAGGTTTAGTCAGCTATTTCTAATCCGCTAGTTGATAAAAAGGCCATTTTAGGACTCAGTTTTTTGGTTGTCAACAACACACAGGATCGAAATGCCTCCATGTCTCAATCTAATCGCCCTAGCTTCTTTATCAAGTCTTTGAACATCCATTTGAATCCACTAGTTGATACAAATACAGTTTCAAGACTCAGTTTTTATTGTTTCACGACAACCCTGAGGATCAAAATGCCTCCATGTCAAAAACTCGTCACTCTATGTTATTTATCAAATCTTTGGACATCCATTTGAACCCCTTGCCCCACAGAAACTGAGTGAATAGGTGGTGTCATCTATTTCTAATCCACTAGTTGATAAAAAGGCTGTTTCAGGACTCAGTTTTTATTTGTTCACGACAACCCTGAGGATCGAAATGCTTCCATGTCAAAAACTAGTCACTCTAGGTTATTTATCAAATCTTTGGACATCCATTTGAACCCCTAGCCCCACAGAAACTGAGTGAATAGGTGGAGTCAACTATTTCTAATCCGCTAGTTCATAAAAAGGCCATTTTAGGACTCAGTTTTTTATTGGTTTTCGACAATCCCTAAGATCGAAATGCCTCTATATTAGAATGTAATCGCTCTAGCTTCTTTATCAACTCTTTGAAAATCAATTTACCCCAGTAGCCCCACAGAAACAGAGTGAATAGGTTTAGTCAGCTATTTCTAATCCGCTGGTTGATAAAAAGGCCATTTCTGGACTCAGTTATTATTGGTTTTCGACAATCGGCAGGATCAAAATGCCTCCATGTCAAAATCTAATTGCTCTAGCTTCTTTATCAACTCTTTGAACATCCATTTACCCCAATAGCCCCACAGAAACAGAGTGAATAGGTTTAGTCAGCTATTTCTAATCCGCTAGTTGATAAAAAGGCCATTTCAGGACTCAGTTTTTATTGGTTTTGGACAACGGCCAGGATTAAAATGCCTCCATGTCTAAATCTAATCGCCCTAGCTTCTTTATCAAGTCTTTGAACATCCATTCGAATCCACTAGTTGATACAAATGCAGTTTCAAGACTCAGTTTTTATTGTTTCACGACAACCCTGAGGATCAAAATGCCTCCATGTCAAAAACTCGTCACTCTAGGTTATTTATCAAATTTTTGGACATCCATTTGAACCCCTTGCCCCACAGAAACTGAGTGAATAGGTGGAGTCATCTATTTCTAATCCACTAGTTGTTAAAAAGGCTGTTTCAGCACTCAGTTTTTATTTGTTCACGACAACCCTGAGGATCGAAATGCTTCCATGTCAAAAACTAGCCACTCTAGGTTATTTATCAAATCTTTGGACATCCATTTGAACCCCTAGCCCCACAGAAACTGAGTGAATAGGTGGAGTCAAATATTTCTAATTCGCTAGTTGATAAAATGGCCATTTTGGGACTCAGTTTTTTATTGGTTTTCGACAATCCCTAAGATCGAAATGCCTCCATATTAGAATGTAATCGCTCTAGCTTCTTTATCAACTCTTTGAACATCCATTTACCCCAATAGCCCCAAAGAAACAGAGTGAATAGGTTTAATCAGCTATTTCTAATCCGCTTGTTGATAAAAAGGCCATTTTAGGACTCAGTTTTTATTGGTTTTGGACAACGCCCAGGATCAAAATTACTCCATGTCTAAATCTAATCGCCCTAGCTTCTTTATCAAGTCTTTGAACATCCATTCGAATCCACTAGTTGGTACAAATGTAGTTTCAAGACTCAGTTTTTATTGTTTCATGACAACCCTGAGGATCGAGTGAATAGGTGGAGTCAGCTATTTCAAATCCACTAGTTGATACAAAGGCAGTGTAAGTGCATTCGCCCCCGAAGTGGGTTTTGGATAATTAATGACAATCAAGTTAGGGACTAACAAGTTTGTTCAAGTGAATTCACAGGTGTTAGTCCATTGAAAGATTTGAATGATAAATATTTGGTGATGCAAGCACCCTATATTTTATATGGATGGATGACGTTTCTACTCAAGAGGACCCTATCATTTTATATTTACTTGAGTCATAGAAAACGTCGTACTATCAAGAGGGATACAAATAAGGTTGGTAATTCGATGTCTAAAAGTGCTCAAGTCTATATTTAGGGCGTTTGGAGAGTCACCGTTTCTCTCACATCACTTAGAAATGACCTTTGCTTTACCCAATCTGGCCTACCGGTGGTACTGGACTTATACGCTTTTTAAACCGGTAGTATCCGTGCTATTTTTCTCTAAAAATCGAGCTTGCAAAGTTGTAGTAGTTTTTCTACTACCGGTAGTACCGGTCTCACCATCGGTAGTACTGGTGGTCACCGGTAGTAGCGCTTTTTATTAAAATTATATACCGGAAGTATCGGGCCTATTTTTCAAAAGTCGAGATCTTCGAGTTGGCAGTTTTATGTACTAGCGGTAGTACCGCTCCTGGCAGCGGTAGTACCGGTAGTAAAAATAAAATGTTTTTAGCCAAAGTCGAAAGGGCTAGTTACTGTTCACTTTTGAACTAGCGGTAGTACCGGTCCTAGGACCGGTAGTACCGGTAGTACTCTTTCTGCCCGATCTGACACCTGCAACGGTCCTTTTTGAGAGGAACCGGTAGTACCGGTGGTACTGGCAGTACTACCGGTAGTTGTTCTGAACATGAGACTATAAATACCTCTCCACTCTCTCCTTTCTCTCTGGCTTGCTTATTCTCTTCACTCACCCGACTTGCAACTAAAAAAAGCCCTCTCCCACGCACAAGCTCACCTGCTCTCTCTTCTCCCTTGCTCCCAAACTTCATCCCCTCAAGGATTTGAGCTAGGGACGTGAGATTAGAGTGTGGGAACTTCAATCTATGACTTGAGCACTTGGATTCCTCGTCTTGCCGGCTTGATTTGTGTTTGTTACTCTTGGGTTCTTGGAACCCTAGCCGGATAGGCGTTCTTCGTGGTTGCCCGTGTTGATTCATTTGTGAGGGCACCCCAAAGTGTTTGTATTACCCTTGATTCTTAGTGAATATCTCAAGTTAGCCTTCGTGGTTGCTTGAGGGAGGAATCCTTCGGGGTGAACTCAACAACGGGGACGTAGGAACTCCTTCATGGGGATTGCCGAACCTCGGATTAAATCTTGTGTCTTGCTGTGGTGGTAGCATCGACTACCCTTGTTCTTGTGTTCTTCGTGTTCTTCATCCCTACCCCCAAAGTTCTTAGGTTGGAGGACTCGATCTACAAGTTGGTGCGGTGAAAAGCTTCAAGAACTTCAACGCTTTCATTACTAACATCAACAAAGGGGTGGTAACCTTTGGATCTAAATTTACAGCTCATATACTCTGATTTCGCATTCGATTTAGTGGCTTCGTAGGGTACCGGAAGTGCTGGAAATCTAGCATCAGTAGTACTGGTGTTGTACTACCGGTAGTACCGGTGCTACTTCCGGTCCTACTTTCGGTAGGCATTTAACTTCCGCATTTGAGCTGAAAATTTTAGGTTATCAAAATCACCTATTCACCCCCCTCTAGGCTGATTAGATCCTTTTAAGTGGTATCAGAGCTAGATCCCTCAACTCAACGCTTCACCGCGTGAGGGACAACATTGGCCAAGATGGATCCGGAGGCAACGAAGAATTTAGTTGAGCAAATCACCGCTCAAGTCACCGCTCAACTCACTTTAGCGCTGCAAAAGCAACAAGAAGAGCAAATGAACAAGGTGCAAGAACAACTAAGCAAGATGAAAGAGATCATTGACAAGAAGAATCAAGAAGGAACTAGTGAGAAGAAAAATGAGGGTGAAGATGGAGACAAGACACCAAAGAGCTACACAAGAGCAAGCTACAACTATGAAAGCACAAGCAAGAGCAACCCCCACATACCAATGATCAATCCCGAAAAGCCACCTCCGTTTGATGGAGTAAAATACACCGATTGGGCTCATAGGATAAAATTGCATCTTATAGCCGCAAGGTGTTGGCAAGCGGTTGAAATAGGCATTAATATTCCTGAGAATCCTAAGGATTGGTCACCCGAAGATGAGGCGGATTTCCATCTCAATGCTACAGCTGCAACATTGATTTTGCAATGTCTCACTCCGGAAGACAACAACAAGGTGAATGGTATGGTGAATGCAAAGAAGATTTGGGAAACCTTGAGGACATCATTTGAAGGTGACAAGAGTGTGAGAATTGGAAACATTGAGCTTCTCCAAAACAAGATTGAGAATTTTCATGTGATAGAAGGAGAAACAACTAAGGCTATGTATGATAGATTCATGACATTGATCAATAGAGTTAGAGCTCTTGGATGTGATAGATGGGATGAACAAGCTGCAGCAAGAAAGCTATGTAGAATATGTAGAGACAAGAATAACATCCTAGCTTCGGTAATAATGGAAAGAGAGAACTACACCACCATGACAACACAAGAGATGATTGCTAAGATTATGCATCATGAAGTTCTAGATGATGAGACCAAAGAAAGGCTTAGTCAAAGAAGAAGCATTGCACTAGCGGCATCTCATGCAAGTGGAACAAGTCATGGCAACAAAGGATGTTGTGATCACAAGCACAATGATGTTAATGAAGAACTTGATGATGAACAAGCATTTATGGTGAGGAATTATGCAAAGTACTTGATAAAGAAGAAAGAGAGGATGAAGAGTGGTGGTGGTAACAAGATGTACAAGAAGAGGTTTTGCTATGAGTGTGGTTTGGCTGGTCACCTTGCTGCGGATTGTCCAAACAAGGGCAAGATATCAAGATACAACAAGGGAGGTGACAACAAGTACAAGGGTAAGAAGAAAGGTGAAGCACATATAGGTGAAGAATGGCAATCGGACGATGATAGTGATGAAGAAGATGACAATGACAAGAAGAGTGTGGCTGCAATTGCCGTACATGACGCACCCTCTTCTTCGACATCGTTCTTCACCAACATTTCTTCTACACCTAAGCTTTTTGCCAACCTCTCCGATGATGACAATGACTCTCCTATTTGCCTTATGGCAAAGGAGGAGAAGGTATCATCCGATGCTTCTACTTACTCTAATGATGATGATGAGCTTGATGAGAACTATGCTATCAAAATCATTAAAAAATATGGAAAAGAAGCTACCTCTATAATTCTAAAATTGAAGTACACCATAGATGAGCTTGAGACATGCTTAGAGTCGCAAAGTGAAATGCTTCTATTGTAAAGGGAGAAGAACAATGGGCTAGAAGCATGTCTCACCAAAGAGAAGGAGAAAGTTGAGAAGTTAAATGTAGAATTGTCTTTGGCTAAGGACTCATGTGATCGCTTAACCAAGGAACAGTCCTCAATTAATGACTCTTTGGCTAGTCTAAAGAATGATTATAGTATATCTCAAGAAAGCCTCACAAGCTTGACAAATAAATATCATGAACTTGAGATAAGCTATGACACTCTTTGGAAGAGCACTTCTACTTCCTCTAAGGACTCAAATGCTTCAACAAGTGTAAAATGTAAAAGATACTATAATGTTGATATAAATGCTTGTGCTACTAACCTTGTTGAGCTAAAGAAGGACAAAGAAATTCTTAGGTTGAAGACCATTGTGGGTAATGGTTGCAAGAACAAGGATAAGCAACCAACCACAATCTACAAGGCACCTAGGCATCCACATATAAAGGATGGCCTCAGCTACAATAGGTATACGCTTCCGGTGGACCATGTTGGGTGCTAGATAGTGGATGCACCAATCATATGACTGGAGCAAAGACAATGTTTGATTCTTTCCAACCATGTGAAAGCAAGGGTGAAGGAATCACATTTGGTGATAATAGTAAAGGAGACATTCTTGGTTTGGGTAAAATTGCTATATCTAATGATAACTCAATCTCAAATGTATTACTTGTGGATTCATTGGGGTTCAATTTGTTGTCCGTCTCTCAACTTTGTGAGATGGGTTACAATTGTCTCTTTACGGATAAGGGTGTGGAAGTCTCTAAAAGGGTGGATTCCTCTATTGTCTTTACGGGTCAATTAAAGGGCAAGCTCTATCTAGTTGATTTCACATCTAGTAGAGTGGGGTCCGAGACTTGTTTAGTGGCAAAATCTAGCATGGGTTGGTTGTGGCATCGCCGACTAGCTCATGTTGGGATGAGGAACTTGGCCAACCTTCAAAGAGGTGGACACATTCTTGGACTAACAAATGTTTCTTTTGAGAAAGATAGGATTTGCAGTGCATGTCAAGCGGGGAAGCAAGTTGGAGCCAAACATCCCGCAAAGAACATCGTGTCAACTTCAAGACCACTTGAGTTGCTACACATGGATCTTTTTGGACCCAATGCTTATATAAGCATTGGAGGTAACAAATATGGTTTTGTAATTGTTGATGATTTTTCTCGTTTCACTTGGGTATTCTTTTTGAGAGATAAAGGTGAAACCCAAGAGATCTTCAAGAAGTTTGTAAGAAGAGCTCAAAATGAGTTTGACATGAAGATCAAGAGAGTGAGAAGTGACAACGGGACGGAGTTCAAGAATACCAACATTGAAGCATTCCTTGATGAAGAAGGAATCGAGCATGAGTTCTCGGTCCCTTATACTCCCTAACAAAATGGGGTAGTGGAAAGGAAAAACCGAACGCTCATAGAGGCCGCAAGAGCAATGTTGGATGAGTACAAGACTCCGGAGAAGGATTATTGGGCGGAGGCGGTCAACACGGCATGTCATGCAATCAATCGTCTATATCTTCACAAGATCAAGAACAAAACCGCCTATGAACTACTCACCGGTAAAAAGCCTAAGGTTGATTATTTTAGAGTTTTTGGATGCAAGTGTTTCATACTTAGAAAGAAATCCAAAAGCTCTAAGTTTGAACCTAAGGTTGATGAAGGTTTCTTACTTGGTTATGGTACTAACGAACATGGATATCGTGTTTTCAATAAGACCACCGGTCTAATTGAATTAACGGTAGACGTGACTTTTGATGAATCCGACGGCTCTCAAAAAGAGCAAGTCAATATGAACATTGTAGGTAAAGAAGAGCCTTCTCATAAAGTGATCAAGAAGCTTACAACCGATGAAGTAAAGCCCGTTGAACAAGATGATGATGATGATGCACAAGTGCAAATCCACATGACCCGCTCATACATCATGGGTCAACCGATGCCCATGGTGGTGCCTCCACATCAAGAGATGGTCATGACTCAAGAGAACAAGAAATTCAAGATCCACCACAAGTTGAAGAAAGCAATCAAGATGATGATCAAAGGGGAGCACTTGATGGTGTTTCTCCAAACAACATAGAGTATGATAGTGAAGATGATGGGCAAATCCAAAGAAGAACAGCAGCACCTCACCCAAGAGTTCGCCAAACCGTTGAACGGGACCATCCCGTTAAAAATGTGATAGGAAGTATAAAAGGAGGAGTGATGACTCGTTCACGTTTAGCATCTTTTTGTGAGCATTACTCTTTTGTTTCCTCTATGTTACCTCTTAAGGTGCAGGATGCCTTGAAGGATGAGGATTGGGTGATGGCAATGCAAGAGGAGTTGGAAAACTTCACTCGGAATGAAGTCTGGTCCTTGGTGGAGAGGCCCAAGAAAAATGTAATAGGTACCAAGTGGGTCTTCCGCAACAAAGAAGATGAGTATGGTATGGCGCGGTTACAAGGAACAAGGCACGGTTGGTTGCTCAAGGTTACACCCAAATTGAAGGTTTGGATTTTGGGGAAACTTATGCACCAGTAGCTAGGCTTGAATCTATTCGTATATTACTTGCCTTTGCTGCTCACCATGATTTCAAGTTGTTTCAAATGGACGTGAAAAGTGCATTTCTCAACGGCCCCCTCTCCGAAGTGGTGTATGTTGAACAACCACCAGGTTTTGAAGATCCACATTGTCCTAACCACGTCTACAAGCTTCACAAGGTGCTCTATGGGCTCAAGCAAGCCCCTAGAGCTTGGTATGATTGTCTCAAGAAATTTCTACTCGAACAAGGGTTTGAGATAGGCAAAGCTGACCCTACTCTTTTTACTTGCAAAGTTGGGAATGATATCTTTATTTGCCAAATATATGTTGATGACATAATATTTGGTAGTACTAATGATGAGCTTTGTGAGCAATTTAGTAGGATTATGACCAAAAAGTTCGAGATGTCCATGATGGGAGAATTGACCTTCTTCCTCGGTTTTCAAATCAAGCAACTCAAGGAAGGGACGTTCATTTTCCAAACCAAATACACCCATGACATGTTGAAGAAGTTTGGCATGGACAAGGCCAAGCCCATCAACACACCAATGCCCACTACGGGACATCTTGATCTTGACAGAAATGGTAAGGCCGTTGATCAAAAGGTATATCGCTCCATGATTGGATCTTTGCTTTATCTTTGTGCATCTAGACCCGATATTATGCTTAGTGTGTGCTTGTGTGCA
This sequence comes from Bothriochloa decipiens, assembly GCA_023333625.1. Classification (NCBI taxonomy): domain Eukaryota; kingdom Viridiplantae; phylum Streptophyta; class Magnoliopsida; order Poales; family Poaceae; genus Bothriochloa; species Bothriochloa decipiens. Next base: position 8,535 of record JALGXP010000865.1, read on the forward strand.
AGATTTCAATCTAATCCAAAAAAATGTCATCTCATGGCCGTTAAGAGAATTTTTCGGTATTTGGTGCTCACACCTAATCTTGGCTTATGGTATCCTAAGGGCTCATCTTTCACTCTACTTGGCTATTCTGATTCGGATTATGCCGGTTGCAAGGTAGAGAGGAAGAGTACATCCGGGACTTGCCAATTTCTTGGTAGGTCTTTGGTGTCTTGGAGTTCTAAGAAGCAAAACTCTATTGCCCTCTGAAGCCGAGTATGTGGCGGCAGGCTCTTGTTGTGCCCAACTACTTTGGATGAAGCAAACCTTGAGAGACTTTGGTTGCAACCTATCCAAGATTCCACTCTTATGTGACAATGAGGGTGCAATCAAGCTAGCCGATAATCCCATTAACCACTCTCGCACAAAGCACATAGACATCCGTCATCATTTTCTTAGAGACCACCAAGCCAAAGGAGATATCGCAATTCAACATGTGAGAACCGAAAATCAGTTAGCCGATATCTTCACAAAGCCTCTAGATGAATCAAGATTTTGTGCTTTAAGGCGTGAGCTCAATATCGTTGATTCTCGTAACGTGGAATGAAATCTTGCATACTTTGATGGGCTTAGAATTGGCCAAATATTTGCAAAATATTGAGTGATATTTCAAAATCTATTTTCACTATATCAAATATGACCATTGCTTTGTATTGATTTGATGAAATCTGGTCATATTTGGGAGTGTTCTAGTGCTTTATAAAATTCACCGTCGAGAGTACTTCTTTTGGCAATCTTTTGGTCTAGCGGTAGTACCGCTGGATCGATCGGTTGTACCGCTCGTTCAAAATCGCGCCCCACGCTGAGTGTTCGACTAAAAATATATCTTGCGCGACTCTTGCCCATCGGTAGTACCGGTCGGCCGACCGCTACTACCGGTAGCCAAATTGACTGTGGTAAAAGGGTACCGCTGGTTAAAAATTTTTTTTTTTCTTACCCCTCTCTTCCCCACCCGACCCCCCTCCTCCTGCTCGTGGCGCCGTCGCCCGACGCCGCCGCCCCTCCCCGATCTCCCTCTCCCTCCAGCCATTCCTCAATCCCTTTGAGGGAGAGCTTCCCCAAGCCTCGGAGATCACATTGGAGGTGTTTGTGGGCGCCGGGACATCTTGCACGCATGGATTGGCCTCTTCCTCATGAGAAACAAGCATGTCTGAGCGTCGGAATCCAAATCGCCATGCTCGTCCTCGTCCCCAAAGTTTGGGTGATGGGGAGGAGGACCGTGATGCCCGTCAGCGTGCTCGAAGGCATGGGAAAAGTCGTGGGGAGTCCTCCCGTGGCAGCCATCATGAGGAGCCCCATGAGGAGCCTGTTGAGCCTGCTGTCTCGGCAGGCTATGGTCATGGTAGCTCTCCTCCTCGTCACAATGCCATGGTAAATTATGCTCAGTTGCATGATGTGAGGGATGTGCAGGGGCTTGCGTTGGATGCTCAGTACAATGTTTCCCCTCCTCAGCTTACTCACATGACGCGAACTAGGACTCACAGTGAATAGGTGGAGTCAGCTATTTCTAATTCGCTAGTTGATTAAAAGGCCATTTCAGGACTCAATTTTTTGGTTTTTGACAACACACAGGATCGAAATGCCTCCATGTCTATATCTAATCGCCCTAGCTTCTTTATCAAGTCTTTGAACATCCATTTCAACCCCTAGCACCACAGAAACAGAGTGAATAGGTGGAGTCAGCTATTTCTAATGCACTAGTTGATAAAAAGGCTGTTTCAGGACTCAGTTTTTATTTGTTCCCGACAACCCTGAGGATCAAAGTGCCTCCATGTCAAAAACTAGTCACTCTAGGTTATTTATCAACTCTTTGGACATCCATTTGATCCCCTAGCCCCACAGAAACTAAGTGATTAGTGGAGTCAACTATTTCTAATCCCCTAATTGATAAAAAGGCCATTTCAGGACTTAGTTTTTTATTGGTTTTCGACAATCGGCAAGATCGAAATGCATGTATGTAGGAATCTAATCGCTCTAGCTTCTTTATCAACTCTTTGAACATCCATTTACACCCCTCGCCCCACAGAAACAGAGTGAATAGGTGGAGTCAGCTATTTCTAATCCGCTAGTTGATAAAAAGGCCATTTCAGGACTTAGTTTTTTGGTTTTCGACAACACACAGGATCGAAATGCCTCCATGTCTAAATCTAATCGCCCTAGCTTCTTTATCAAGTCGGTGAACATCCATCTAAACCCTAGCCCCACAGAAACAGAGTGAATAGGTGGAGTCAGCTATTTCAAATCCACTAGTTGATACAAAGGCAGTTTCAGGACTGAGTTTTTATTAGTTGACGACATCCCTGAGGTTCAAAATGCCTCCATGTCAAAAACTAGTCACTCTAGGTTATTTATCAAATCTTTGGACATCCATTTGAACCCCTAGCCCCATAGAAATAGAGTGAAAAGGTGGAGTCAGCTATTTCAAAACCACTAGTTGATACAAAGGCACTTTCAGGACTTTGTTTTTATTGGTT
>JALGXP010000866.1:0-10786 GCA_023333625.1 Bothriochloa decipiens
AACGGCCGCCCTTGAGCACCAAAAAAATACGGGCTCTGGCCCTACCTCAAAGTCTCGAAGGAGCGAAGGCCGATCCTCGAGTGAGGGCTCAACGGCCGCCTTTGAGCACCAGAAAGATCGGGCTCCGGCCCTAAGCCTCAAAGGAGCGAAGGCTGACCCCACGATCAGGGTTCGACAGCCGCCCTCGAGCACCCTAGTCAGGGGTGACCAAGGGGGAGCCAACACGAGGCCCCGCTCGAGAACGAACCCTCGAGACCCCTTTGGACACATCCAAGGTGAAGTGCTACGGACTTTATGGAATCCCCCCGAAGGGAGGCATCGAGCCGCCGAGACCCATCGAATGGAATCGGTATCCGTAGGTCCATTGCGTTTTGCTTTAATGAGACCGCCTCCGCGCCTCCTACCGACCTCTATCGAACGAGGAACGGGCTCTCACTTGGATTTTCCTGTTATCAGCTCACTGAGGACTTCGAGGATCGCCCTATCGAGGGTAGTCCGATGCTTCTCGCCTCACGTCCAATCGAAAGGACTCGTGAGATGAATGCCGAGGCTGGCAACGCCCCAGCCGCACGAGACCCGGGAGCTCGACTGTGCCCGGCACCCCTCGACGAAAGAAGGTCGAAAAATCCCCTGGGGGCTCGGCGTCCCGACGCACCCCTCGGTAAAACGCTGCGACTCCAGTTTAGGCCCGTACCCGACTGGACAAGCACCCTTTGACCAAAGACAAATGAAGCCCTCACAGGAGTATTTCGACTCCTACGAGGCCTCGGGGGCTACCCCCGCGGGGGTCGCTCGCGCGCCCCCCACGGAAAGATCTGAATCACGTCCCATTTCCAATTCTTGACCCCCTGCCCGAGTGCCATCACTCGCGCAGGGGCTCGGGGGCTACTGTCGTTACCCAGGAAATGGGTACCCAAACCCTTGGTTCACCGGGCTAAACCCCGCAAAATCAGCAACATAAACCCTCCAGTAACCTTCCACGTCGACGTTCAAAGGCCCGCAGGCTGAAGCGTACTGGGTTGATCCGCGAACGGACTACGACGGCCCAAAACCAAAGCCTGCTCGAGAGGCTACCGAACGGACTGGTACTGTACACTCGAGGGTACAATTCGGGCGACCCCTCGAGGACGGAACTTCGCCCTGCGAACGAGCCTGCCCTCGAGGACGGAACTTCGTTCGCACGAATGGGCGGCCCTTGAGGACGGTGCACCCCTCGGCTACCGGCTCTCCCATACAGATCCGGGCACATTTAATGCGTTTTACCTACTCCCGCCTAACCGTATGGCCACAGTTACGGTAACAGTTGTGGGAGTGGCGGTCAAATCTAGCTTTTACCGCCCAAGCCCCAGAATCCTGCGGATCGTACTTCGCTGTTGCACCATGCCGAGCATTGTGCCCCATCCAGCACCCCTCGAGACGTATGAATCAGCGTTTTTCCCACATTTCCTGGGATTCGACCTTATCCGATGAGGCTCGACCCCTTCGACTCGACCCCCTCGACTCAAGCCAAGTGCTCGACCGCCGCCCCTCGACTCCGTCGGACGACTCCGGGCTGCACTTCAATAACTCCCGACACGACGGCTGCAGGGCCTCCATACCGACGTACATCACTACAGCAGCACCGACGTGATCAGCCTCAACACCATGCGTCACCGGCCATGCGAACGCTAAATATATGTACTCCTATGCCCCTCCTTCACCTATAAAAGGAGGCGCCAGGGCGTTAGAAAGCGGGGCGGAACGACAGAATCCAGAGCGTAGAAACGCCAAGTCTTTAGATCACAGGACAATATCGTGAGTCAGTGTAAGGTCGAGGGCCAGGCGTCCGAAACACCCGAGCCCCACCGCACGCTCCTCACACCTGCTTGTATTTTCCCCTGTACTAGCACTTCGGTGCAAGATAACACGAACTATCCTCCCCCGCTGGACGTAGGGCCTTCTTTGCCCGAACCAGGATAAATCGCCGTGTCCTTCTTGCATCACCCACCGGATTAAGGGAGCACGTAATAACAAATATTACTCGTTGGTTTTAACCCCTCGAGGGTCGAAACACCGATAGTAGCAAACTTTATCAGTTTGAATACCATGGTGTTGTTGAAACTGCAGTTTTTTTTTTGGTGTTCTGAAAACTGATCTCTTTTTTCTAAACCATGGTTTTGCATACGAATACTTCTAAAACTATATATAGTTTCTTAATACTACAAGATGGAGACAAGGCCTTAGTGTTTTCAAGAGAATGCTATGTCCATGCATGGGTGCCACGTCCCCTTTTTGTAGATCAATCGATTATTAAACCTATGAGTGATTTTAATTTCTAACAATGAATAAATGTTTGTTTATGGGCGAAAATTAATAATAATGTCCACAAGGACAAGATCTGCCCCCCACACACAGAAAAAAAATGTTGAATGCAAAGCGGGAGTTGCGAGAACATGCAAGTTTCTGCATTCGGAAGCTAGTGGTGGCCAAAATTATGACATTAAAGCAACTAACATACTGGTCGGAAGTAATAAAGCAATTAAGAAAATGTGTCCATTCATTCATTCCTACATACATACATGATCTGCATGAACATTTTTAGTGTCTTACAAATATGCTGCATGCATGACGTGTACCCGGCCTTGTATTATTGTATAGTAGGACAGTAGGTCGATCGATGAGATCATTAATTTACTTTTAAGACACAACTTATTATTGGGATGACACAACATCAAGGGCCTTCATGAGACTCAGACGGATCTAGAAAAGGAGACATGCTGCACAGGGCATGATCGATGCAGTACACTGAAATGAATTACTCACTCTGTCCGAAAATAAATTACCCATTATCCTCTCTGGGTAGTTTATTTCTGGACAGAGTGAGTACGAGCCATGAAACTAACGCTAGCTGCTGTGCTCGTCGTCGATATTATCGATTGCCTGTGCCTGTGCAGCCCTTCCCTAAGATATATAGATGCATGCAGGGTGGTTCGAGCGTGCCGCACTCTATCATATGTATATGGGGACATCTTTGCGTTTCGAGAACTTCGAGAACACAGTCCACAAGTATAATTTATGGTTAGCTACCTCCATTATCATTCCAAATCCTACGACTAGTGAAAAAAAGTATTGTTTCGCGGGTGCTCTTATGGATGACTGGTTACTGAAACTCGTTCTTAGTCCACAGATCTAGATTTGAGCCCTGCATCTTCTTAATGAAAAAATGGGGTTGTGCAGCGGGGTTGTGCAGTCTGTTCCTTCCCGTTAAGTTTGTTTTTATAGTATGTTTTGCGTAGAGATAATATGAGATGTACTGTGTTGATTTGCCTAGAAATATATTTTAGTCAAAACTAGGATCTGTACCAAACAAGTCATTATTCTTTTAGATATACCACGTCCGTCCACATAAGCAGAATGCAATTACGCAAAACGTCCATGTCAAACTAGTTTAACTTTGACCAAGTTTGTACTACATCCATTTATTGGAGTTATTTTAGGGTCAGAGTAAGTATTATAGCAGGCTTCAAGCCGGCTAACGGTGAGGTGGAGAGAAGTAATGAGAGAGAGAAGAAGCGGGTTGTAACCTTACAGCCGGTTTGGGCACAGGAACCAAAAAACTTTGTGAGAGAGACAAGTAACCACTATATGAGTGGGCTAAGAGAAGAGTCGGCTTGTTGGCTGTATTATAAGGCTAGTCTCAATGAGGTTTCATAGGAGGTTTTATGCACATTTAATAGGGTGCCACATCAGCAAACCTCATGAAATGAGGAGGAGAGAGAATGAATTTGTTTCATCCCCACGACACTACTTGGGTGATGTTTCCAACGCGAATGAAACGGGATGAAAGCCGCATATTGAGATGCTCAGGCATTTCATCCGTGAGCAAGCAAGACACGCCGCCGCGAATAGGCCGTCGGGCGGGCTTCTCCTTGCCTCGCCGTGGGTACATGGACTCCGCCTCACAGCTATCATCTTCCATGGCTGCTGGTGGACGGGATGCCGTCGCGGGCACAGGCCGCGAGCTTCGCCGACTGCTGAAGGGGATGCTGTCGGGGGCGCGACTCTACCGTGGGAGTGGGCACCGGCCGCACGGGAGCAGGGGCACGAGCTCTGCCTGGCGGGCCTCCCCCTCGCCTCGCCATGGGCACGCGGACTCCGCCTCTCCGCTGCCCGCCGTGCTCTTGCATCTACGTCGTCATCTACCGTGTTAGTGAGCTCGCGGCCTGATGGGGAGAGAGAAGAGGGAGAGGATAGTGGGACCCAGAAAAGCTAAAATAACCTATGAAGTTGTGCGACGAAACTATAACCTATGAAACTGTGGGATGAAACTACAATGAGAGTGAGACATGTTTCATATGTTGTTTCATGGTCTTGGAAACTGGGCGATGAAATTGTGCATTGAGACTGACCTAATACTTGCTCTCATGCGTAGTGAAAAGGAGGGCGGCGCATGCAGAATTCCCTATTAAATCGTGATCTCCTTTTATCTCAGCCTTGAATCAACTCAGTGAGTAATGAGGAGCCGCATGCGACAGTTGAATTAACTCGGTCAGTGATGAGGGGCCGTATGTGCGTGGGACGAGTTGTGAGCATCTGGGATGAGACGAAAACCGCGTGGTCCCTAGCTTAAACGACTCCAACTCTTGGAGAAATTGTTTTGTAAGATAACTCAATAAATAGATACAATGAGTAATAAATAATATTAGTATTTATATTTTGAAATAAATTTATTAGGAGAATATATTTTATACCTAGTCTAATGGTACTCCTTTGGTCTTACAAATGTTAGTACCCTTTCATACAATTTTAGCCAAAGTTTATGATGTTTGACTTATCGGGATGTGAGAATCACATCTTTTGTAAATAGAGTGAGTAGATATTATAATTATAATACAAATTCTGAATTATTGGATGTTATGTTTTTATTTTAACAATAAGAATGCAGAGGTATGGCCCGCCGGGACAAAAGACAAAAAGGGCATGAGGGCAAGAAAAACAGTGAGGTTTGAAACCTTTGGAAGGAAGCAAAGACCAATAGATCACACACGCGCCCGCTTAGGCTGCTAGGTTAGAAACTTTCCTTGACCACTCCATTGTTTCTGGAAAATATTAATGCCGTTAATTTTGCCATTTCCACACCGTTCAGAATTGCGTCCAAATCAAAAAGAGAAAGGGCCGGGAGAGAGTGCGTCCTGCCTGCCCATGCATAGGTAACTGCGATTTCTAATCCACGAATTTATCGTCTTCCCTTATCTTCCACTGCCTTAATCTTGCACGGCTGTTTCTTTTTTCCATCCCTGAGAATATTATATTACAGATAATAACCTTCCAGTGTGAAAAAGGCATGCAGCTAGCCACAAATATATCAGCTAGCTAGCTACCACCTGGCGGTGATGCATTAGCAGCATAAATAATTCTTCCAGAAATATATACTATCTGGCAGTAATGGATAATGTTTATTTGAAGTATATGAGCAGAGATTAATTAATTAACGATAGTATAATTCTTGGTGTCATTTTCTTCTTTTATTTGAGGTATCAATGTCTTTGGTCTTTAGCGACTCAGCCTGTACGAGCGTGCTCTATATATTTCATATACTTATTATTTTCTTCCCCTGCCATGCATGTGAATGAGAAAATTCCTTTTAGTACGTGTTGAATAATGCATGACTAATGCACGCATGGAAAAAGTTATTGCGTAATACAATAGGTAACTTATAATAAATGCACAATGTGGATGACTGTGCTGACGTGAAATTATATATTGGTCTATAGTATAGAATAATATAATCACGTGCCTTGAAGAAGTAAGGGATCGATGATGTATACTTTTTACCTGTCTCGGGGCTACGTGAAAACGTTAGGTGTTGAATGCGGTGAAAACAACTCTTAACTCGATTTAGGTAGCATGTCAATGCTAACGAGGTTTCATATTGTACTATTACACATGTCTTTTTGTCCCCCTTTCAAAATGTCTCACCTTTTATGGCTACAATCAAAACGTCTCATTTTTTTGAGCGAAAAAACGTCTCATTTTCAATGGCGTTCTTCCATAATTTCAATTCTCAGCAGGATGCGCTCGGCTCGACTAATTCAGCAAGAAAACTGTGAACAGATAATAGCTAGCTAGCTGCTGCCTTATAAAACCAAAAAAAAGGTTCAATCCTGACTGATTATATATGAAAGCTATTTCCCTTACCTTGCTGAATCTTTTTTAAAATAAAAATGAAATATTGAGATGATGGAATTCATTAAACACAAACTTTAGTCTACAGATAAGGAAACATACAACTGTTCATTATATTATGAGGTGACGCCATGCAGCGATCCGTGATTAACGGAGGGTTGTTTCAGGCAATCGGAAAGGCGACTCAAACCCCGACCTCGATCTAGATCGTCGCGCCGGTGATCTTGATCCTACTGCGCCGCCGGCCACGCGGCCACGGCGTCCACGCCCCTTCTCCACCGCCGCAGTGTGGAGTAGGCCACCGCATATCGTCGGTTAGCCGTCAAAGGCGCCATTGACGCACGATACTGCTAGGGTTGCCGCTTAGGAGCTCTAGGTCGGGTTTGATCTGTGGCTGCGTTTGATTACTTTCGCAGGCCGCTCTGTTGTGCCATCCTAGCCGCCATCCATGGCTTCGTCTGGGAGTGGCGGATTGGGGGGGGAGAGGGGATCCCCAAAACCCTAACATGTCGGATCTCTTCCAGAAACTCAAGCTGATGGAGGAAGAGGTGGCCGTCCTAGAGTTTAGTGATGATGAAGAAGCTGATGCATTGGCGCCCATGGAGTGGGCTTTGTTCGGTAAGATTCTGTCGCCGATGCCAGTGTATGTTAGCACTATACGATCGGCAATGAAGCCGGCGTGGGGTAACCCGGTTGGCCTCAATATCCGAGCCATTGGTGACAAGGAAGAAAATCTCTTTGTCATGGAATTTGGTAGCCCTCGTGATATGGACAGGGTGCTGGCCGGATCACCATGGATGGTGGGGAAGTACTTGGTTCTGTTGAAGGAGTACGATGAGTAGCTTACCACGACGGACGTCAATTTTGACAGCGTGGAGCTCTGGGCATGCATCCTGAACCTCCCCCTCGGTTGGATGAACCGCTCAAGGGGCTCTAGGGTGATAGATCCGATCGGAAAGGTTGTCGAGATGGATTTGGATGGCGACGGGAAAGCCAGTGGTGCGTTCCTCCGGGCACGCGTCGCGATTCCAATTGATAAGCCGGTGAGGCGTGGTATTTTGCTGCGCATCAACAAGAATGAGGAACCTCAATGGTTCCAAGTTCAGTATGAGAGACTCCCTTACATTTGCTTCCATTGTGGATTGATGGGCCATTCGGACCTGGAGTGTCCTACGCCGGCTGCTCGTGGTGAAGATGGTAAATTACCGTATGATGTTAACCTACGTGCACCGGAGGAGAGGAGAAGGCTACAGGAGCCAGCTAGAGGGACAGATCGGAGGGTCATGGATGATGGATCAAAGTCTGATGGTGGCTCGCGCCACTCTGTCAGCCATGTTGGAGACTCGGAGGAACTGGAGGTACAGTCCTCAATAAAGCAAAACGTGTGACATGGTGGGAATACAACACCAGCTGCCAACACCACCGTCAGCAGGAATCTTGTCTTCCAAGCTATGGAAGAGGACCAGCGTCAAGGACCACGCAAAAGGAAGTCCAAGGGGCCAACAAAGGTGGTGCAGACACCTGAACTAAACATTCCCATTGGAGGAGGATCCAGTGCTCTTGTCCCTGCGGGCCTGGTGAACGCTCGTGTCAACCAATTGGATGATACTGGGATAGTAGCAGCAGCATAATTGAAACACTAAAGAAACAAAAGCGGGGCAATTTTTAAAATGCGAAATCAGCGGTGGCTGCGAGCGGCAGTCCCCGCCGGGCACAGTGAAAATCTTATGTTTGAACTGCCGGGGACTGGGACGGCCCGGGGCAGTTCGTGAGTTACGTAGCTTGTGCGAGCTACATCGTCCAGCGGTGGTTTTTCTCTCGGAAACTAGATTTTTTGATAACAAGGTGGATTTTCTGGTGGGGTCACTGAGTATGGCTGGTGGAGTTGGTGTGGGATGCTTCGGTAGAGGCGGTGGTTTGGCTCTCCTGTGGTCTCGAGAAGTCAAGGTCAAGCTCGAGAGTTATTATGAACTTCACATTGACGTCACGGTACATATGATGGCCTCCCCGGATAAAAGATGGTGGTTCACAGGGTTCTATGGAGAGCCAAACCGTGATCTTCGTGATAGGAGCTGGGATCTGCTCAGGCTGCTTCAGTCCAAGAGCCAACTCCCATGGCTTTGCGCCGGGGATTTTAACGAGGCGCTGAATGCTTGTGAGCACATCGGTGGGCAAGGACGACCGGAGAGATGGATGGAGGGATTCAGAGAGGCTGTGGAATACTGTGGTTTCTCTGATCTGGAGTACATTGGACTTCCATATACATGTGATAACAGGCAGGAGGATGGACGTAATGTCAAGGTGAGATTGGATAGAGGATTTGCGAACTCTGATTTTTTGAATTTGTTTCCTTCAGTCAAGGTATTGCACGTTCAAACCACGGAATCAGATCATTGTTGTTTGGTTCTAGAGTGCCTGCATGAGTTTGTCCCAAGGAGTAGGAAAAGGAGAGGCTTTCGTTATGAGAACATGTGGAGGAGAGATCCTTCATATAGTAGAATGGTGGAGTCAACTTGGGAAAGAATGGGCACTCCAACTTCTATGGCGCAACTGTTAGATCAACTTAGATCGATGACTGGTTCGATGAAAGATTGGGAACAGTCCAATTCCGGACATGTTTGTAGAGAACTGGGAAGGCTACGCCGAGAATTTGGAGGCGGTCAGACGCTCCAATATGCGATCTGGCCCAACTCGACAAGAGAGGAGATTGATGACGCAGCTGTCAGAATTACTCTTCAGGGAGGAGATAATGGAGAAACAACGGGCCCAGATTGATTGGCTTAGAGATGGCGATCCCAACACTGCCTTCTTTCAGGCCCGATCAAAGGAGAGAGTCCGTGTCAATCGGATTTCTGCTCTAAAGAAATATGATGGGGGCGTTGCTACGTCTCAAGAGGAACCGGAGACGACAACCTTAGAGTTCTACTCCAGGTTGTTCACTAGACAAGAGATGCTTGACCCTGGATCGATTCTTGCACATGTTCAGGAAAAGGTCACGCCAGCGATGAATGAGGAACTGCAGAAACCCTTCACGGCAGATGAAGTCCGGAAAGCGATCTTTATGACGCTACGGGAATCGGGGGCTTTGCCAAGTGCCGCACACTTTGCCGAGAGGCAAAAAAAGGGGCACTCGGCAAAGAGGCTCTTTGCTGAGAGCCAGATCCAGCACTCGGCAAAGATATCTTTGCCGAGTGTCTAGCACTCGGCAAAGCGAAGCACTCGGCAAACGTGCTCTTTGCCGAGTGTCGCGCACTCAGCAAAGAGGGGCACTCTGCAAAGTGGGGCCTGGACAAATGGCATCCGTGGCCGTCCCCTTTGCCGAGTGCCCTGCCGTTAGGCTCTCGGCAAAGGAGCCACCTTTGCCGAGTGCCAGGAACTCGGCAAAGGCCTATAACATGGCGGGCTTAGGGTGGGCCAGGGCGACAGCCTTTGCCGAGTGCTGATCGGCTACCACTCTGCAAAGTTATTTTTTTATTTTTTAATAAAATCCTTTGCCGAGGGCCATGTCGGCCAGCACTCGGCAAAGGCCTCTTTGCCAAGTGCCACGTCGGCTAGCACTCGGCAAAGGCCTCTTTGCCGAGTGCCGGCGCTGGCACTCGGCAAAGCATAATTTTTTTGTTTTTTTTCCAGTTTTTTGTGGGGCCTTGATAGAGTAAATACATCTCGACTTCAAAAGTTGGGATAATTTTGACTTTTTGTGCATTATTTCTTTAATTATTTTTATTTCTTTAAATTTTTTCGACAACTCTAAATTTGAACTACAGGAACATGAAATAATAGAATTTGGTCATTCCAAAAATGGTATTCATGATGTTCAGAGTATGTTGAGGCCGTATCCAGGACCTTGCATGAAGTTACGACCATGTTAGTAATGTAACATGACAAGTTACGTGCGAGAAAAGTGTTTTTAAATTATATAAAATCTAAACAAAGTCCGAAAATGACAAAACGTGTCGAGGTGTGTTGTCATCGCATGTGGAGGCTGTGGTAAAAAATTAAAAAAGTTTCGAGTAAGTTGCCACGTCGAGTGTCTAAAACACAGACATCTCCGCATGTGATCACAGTTGATCACATGTGGGGATGTTTGGGTTTTAGACATCTGGCATTGCAACTTGCTATGAACATTTTCAAATTTTTTTCATAGCCTTGACATGCAATAACATAACACCTCGACAAGTTTCGTGATTTTCGGACTTCATTTGGGTTTTGTATAATTAAAAAACACTTCTACCACACCTGGATAGTCATGTTTCGTGGACAAGGTGTGCAAACTTTTGGTTGAGTTTATAGACACGACCTCAAAATAAACTCTCCAACATGAATATCATTTTTTGAACGGCTACGTTTCATTATTTCATGCACCTGCAGTTCAAACTTGGATTATCGTGAAAAATTCAAGTAAATGAAATAAATGAACAAAATATAGCAAAATATTATAAAAAGGCCCAAATTCGAACATGTGCTTCAAGACAATATGCTTGGGCTACAGAAAAAATTTGAATTCAAAACTCAAAAAAAATCAAATCTTTGCCGAGTGCCATGTTTGACACTCGACAAAGTGGCTCTTTGTCGAGTGCCGCCGACGTGGCACTCGGCAAATATTCTATCTTTGCCGAGTGCC
>JALGXP010000867.1:0-10784 GCA_023333625.1 Bothriochloa decipiens
AACGGCCGCCCTTGAGCACCAAAAAAATACGGGCTCTGGCCCTACCTCAAAGTCTCGAAGGAGCGAAGGCCGATCCTCGAGTGAGGGCTCAACGGCCGCCTTTGAGCACCAGAAAGATCGGGCTCCGGCCCTAAGCCTCAAAGGAGCGAAGGCTGACCCCACGATCAGGGTTCGACAGCCGCCCTCGAGCACCCTAGTCAGGGGTGACCAAGGGGGAGCCAACACGAGGCCCCGCTCGAGAACGAACCCTCGAGACCCCTTTGGACACATCCAAGGTGAAGTGCTACGGACTTTATGGAATCCCCCCGAAGGGAGGCATCGAGCCGCCGAGACCCATCGAATGGAATCGGTATCCGTAGGTCCATTGCGTTTTGCTTTAATGAGACCGCCTCCGCGCCTCCTACCGACCTCTATCGAACGAGGAACGGGCTCTCACTTGGATTTTCCTGTTATCAGCTCACTGAGGACTTCGAGGATCGCCCTATCGAGGGTAGTCCGATGCTTCTCGCCTCACGTCCAATCGAAAGGACTCGTGAGATGAATGCCGAGGCTGGCAACGCCCCAGCCGCACGAGACCCGGGAGCTCGACTGTGCCCGGCACCCCTCGACGAAAGAAGGTCGAAAAATCCCCTGGGGGCTCGGCGTCCCGACGCACCCCTCGGTAAAACGCTGCGACTCCAGTTTAGGCCCGTACCCGACTGGACAAGCACCCTTTGACCAAAGACAAATGAAGCCCTCACAGGAGTATTTCGACTCCTACGAGGCCTCGGGGGCTACCCCCGCGGGGGTCGCTCGCGCGCCCCCCACGGAAAGATCTGAATCACGTCCCATTTCCAATTCTTGACCCCCTGCCCGAGTGCCATCACTCGCGCAGGGGCTCGGGGGCTACTGTCGTTACCCAGGAAATGGGTACCCAAACCCTTGGTTCACCGGGCTAAACCCCGCAAAATCAGCAACATAAACCCTCCAGTAACCTTCCACGTCGACGTTCAAAGGCCCGCAGGCTGAAGCGTACTGGGTTGATCCGCGAACGGACTACGACGGCCCAAAACCAAAGCCTGCTCGAGAGGCTACCGAACGGACTGGTACTGTACACTCGAGGGTACAATTCGGGCGACCCCTCGAGGACGGAACTTCGCCCTGCGAACGAGCCTGCCCTCGAGGACGGAACTTCGTTCGCACGAATGGGCGGCCCTTGAGGACGGTGCACCCCTCGGCTACCGGCTCTCCCATACAGATCCGGGCACATTTAATGCGTTTTACCTACTCCCGCCTAACCGTATGGCCACAGTTACGGTAACAGTTGTGGGAGTGGCGGTCAAATCTAGCTTTTACCGCCCAAGCCCCAGAATCCTGCGGATCGTACTTCGCTGTTGCACCATGCCGAGCATTGTGCCCCATCCAGCACCCCTCGAGACGTATGAATCAGCGTTTTTCCCACATTTCCTGGGATTCGACCTTATCCGATGAGGCTCGACCCCTTCGACTCGACCCCCTCGACTCAAGCCAAGTGCTCGACCGCCGCCCCTCGACTCCGTCGGACGACTCCGGGCTGCACTTCAATAACTCCCGACACGACGGCTGCAGGGCCTCCATACCGACGTACATCACTACAGCAGCACCGACGTGATCAGCCTCAACACCATGCGTCACCGGCCATGCGAACGCTAAATATATGTACTCCTATGCCCCTCCTTCACCTATAAAAGGAGGCGCCAGGGCGTTAGAAAGCGGGGCGGAACGACAGAATCCAGAGCGTAGAAACGCCAAGTCTTTAGATCACAGGACAATATCGTGAGTCAGTGTAAGGTCGAGGGCCAGGCGTCCGAAACACCCGAGCCCCACCGCACGCTCCTCACACCTGCTTGTATTTTCCCCTGTACTAGCACTTCGGTGCAAGATAACACGAACTATCCTCCCCCGCTGGACGTAGGGCCTTCTTTGCCCGAACCAGGATAAATCGCCGTGTCCTTCTTGCATCACCCACCGGATTAAGGGAGCACGTAATAACAAATATTACTCGTTGGTTTTAACCCCTCGAGGGTCGAAACACCGATAGTAGCAAACTTTATCAGTTTGAATACCATGGTGTTGTTGAAACTGCAGTTTTTTTTTGGTGTTCTGAAAACTGATCTCTTTTTTCTAAACCATGGTTTTGCATACGAATACTTCTAAAACTATATATAGTTTCTTAATACTACAAGATGGAGACAAGGCCTTAGTGTTTTCAAGAGAATGCTATGTCCATGCATGGGTGCCACGTCCCCTTTTTGTAGATCAATCGATTATTAAACCTATGAGTGATTTTAATTTCTAACAATGAATAAATGTTTGTTTATGGGCGAAAATTAATAATAATGTCCACAAGGACAAGATCTGCCCCCCACACACAGAAAAAAAATGTTGAATGCAAAGCGGGAGTTGCGAGAACATGCAAGTTTCTGCATTCGGAAGCTAGTGGTGGCCAAAATTATGACATTAAAGCAACTAACATACTGGTCGGAAGTAATAAAGCAATTAAGAAAATGTGTCCATTCATTCATTCCTACATACATACATGATCTGCATGAACATTTTTAGTGTCTTACAAATATGCTGCATGCATGACGTGTACCCGGCCTTGTATTATTGTATAGTAGGACAGTAGGTCGATCGATGAGATCATTAATTTACTTTTAAGACACAACTTATTATTGGGATGACACAACATCAAGGGCCTTCATGAGACTCAGACGGATCTAGAAAAGGAGACATGCTGCACAGGGCATGATCGATGCAGTACACTGAAATGAATTACTCACTCTGTCCAGAAATAAACTACCCAGAGAGGATAATGGGTAATTTATTTTCGGACAGAGTGAGTACGAGCCATGAAACTAACGCTAGCTGCTGTGCTCGTCGTCGATATTATCGATTGCCTGTGCCTGTGCAGCCCTTCCCTAAGATATATAGATGCATGCAGGGTGGTTCGAGCGTGCCGCACTCTATCATATGTATATGGGGACATCTTTGCGTTTCGAGAACTTCGAGAACACAGTCCACAAGTATAATTTATGGTTAGCTACCTCCATTATCATTCCAAATCCTACGACTAGTGAAAAAAAGTATTGTTTCGCGGGTGCTCTTATGGATGACTGGTTACTGAAACTCGTTCTTAGTCCACAGATCTAGATTTGAGCCCTGCATCTTCTTAATGAAAAAATGGGGTTGTGCAGCGGGGTTGTGCAGTCTGTTCCTTCCCGTTAAGTTTGTTTTTATAGTATGTTTTGCGTAGAGATAATATGAGATGTACTGTGTTGATTTGCCTAGAAATATATTTTAGTCAAAACTAGGATCTGTACCAAACAAGTCATTATTCTTTTAGATATACCACGTCCGTCCACATAAGCAGAATGCAATTACGCAAAACGTCCATGTCAAACTAGTTTAACTTTGACCAAGTTTGTACTACATCCATTTATTGGAGTTATTTTAGGGTCAGAGTAAGTATTATAGCAGGCTTCAAGCCGGCTAACGGTGAGGTGGAGAGAAGTAATGAGAGAGAGAAGAAGCGGGTTGTAACCTTACAGCCGGTTTGGGCACAGGAACCAAAAAACTTTGTGAGAGAGACAAGTAACCACTATATGAGTGGGCTAAGAGAAGAGTCGGCTTGTTGGCTGTATTATAAGGCTAGTCTCAATGAGGTTTCATAGGAGGTTTTATGCACATTTAATAGGGTGCCACATCAGCAAACCTCATGAAATGAGGAGGAGAGAGAATGAATTTGTTTCATCCCCACGACACTACTTGGGTGATGTTTCCAACGCGAATGAAACGGGATGAAAGCCGCATATTGAGATGCTCAGGCATTTCATCCGTGAGCAAGCAAGACACGCCGCCGCGAATAGGCCGTCGGGCGGGCTTCTCCTTGCCTCGCCGTGGGTACATGGACTCCGCCTCACAGCTATCATCTTCCATGGCTGCTGGTGGACGGGATGCCGTCGCGGGCACAGGCCGCGAGCTTCGCCGACTGCTGAAGGGGATGCTGTCGGGGGCGCGACTCTACCGTGGGAGTGGGCACCGGCCGCACGGGAGCAGGGGCACGAGCTCTGCCTGGCGGGCCTCCCCCTCGCCTCGCCATGGGCACGCGGACTCCGCCTCTCCGCTGCCCGCCGTGCTCTTGCATCTACGTCGTCATCTACCGTGTTAGTGAGCTCGCGGCCTGATGGGGAGAGAGAAGAGGGAGAGGATAGTGGGACCCAGAAAAGCTAAAATAACCTATGAAGTTGTGCGACGAAACTATAACCTATGAAACTGTGGGATGAAACTACAATGAGAGTGAGACATGTTTCATATGTTGTTTCATGGTCTTGGAAACTGGGCGATGAAATTGTGCATTGAGACTGACCTAATACTTGCTCTCATGCGTAGTGAAAAGGAGGGCGGCGCATGCAGAATTCCCTATTAAATCGTGATCTCCTTTTATCTCAGCCTTGAATCAACTCAGTGAGTAATGAGGAGCCGCATGCGACAGTTGAATTAACTCGGTCAGTGATGAGGGGCCGTATGTGCGTGGGACGAGTTGTGAGCATCTGGGATGAGACGAAAACCGCGTGGTCCCTAGCTTAAACGACTCCAACTCTTGGAGAAATTGTTTTGTAAGATAACTCAATAAATAGATACAATGAGTAATAAATAATATTAGTATTTATATTTTGAAATAAATTTATTAGGAGAATATATTTTATACCTAGTCTAATGGTACTCCTTTGGTCTTACAAATGTTAGTACCCTTTCATACAATTTTAGCCAAAGTTTATGATGTTTGACTTATCGGGATGTGAGAATCACATCTTTTGTAAATAGAGTGAGTAGATATTATAATTATAATACAAATTCTGAATTATTGGATGTTATGTTTTTATTTTAACAATAAGAATGCAGAGGTATGGCCCGCCGGGACAAAAGACAAAAAGGGCATGAGGGCAAGAAAAACAGTGAGGTTTGAAACCTTTGGAAGGAAGCAAAGACCAATAGATCACACACGCGCCCGCTTAGGCTGCTAGGTTAGAAACTTTCCTTGACCACTCCATTGTTTCTGGAAAATATTAATGCCGTTAATTTTGCCATTTCCACACCGTTCAGAATTGCGTCCAAATCAAAAAGAGAAAGGGCCGGGAGAGAGTGCGTCCTGCCTGCCCATGCATAGGTAACTGCGATTTCTAATCCACGAATTTATCGTCTTCCCTTATCTTCCACTGCCTTAATCTTGCACGGCTGTTTCTTTTTTCCATCCCTGAGAATATTATATTACAGATAATAACCTTCCAGTGTGAAAAAGGCATGCAGCTAGCCACAAATATATCAGCTAGCTAGCTACCACCTGGCGGTGATGCATTAGCAGCATAAATAATTCTTCCAGAAATATATACTATCTGGCAGTAATGGATAATGTTTATTTGAAGTATATGAGCAGAGATTAATTAATTAACGATAGTATAATTCTTGGTGTCATTTTCTTCTTTTATTTGAGGTATCAATGTCTTTGGTCTTTAGCGACTCAGCCTGTACGAGCGTGCTCTATATATTTCATATACTTATTATTTTCTTCCCCTGCCATGCATGTGAATGAGAAAATTCCTTTTAGTACGTGTTGAATAATGCATGACTAATGCACGCATGGAAAAAGTTATTGCGTAATACAATAGGTAACTTATAATAAATGCACAATGTGGATGACTGTGCTGACGTGAAATTATATATTGGTCTATAGTATAGAATAATATAATCACGTGCCTTGAAGAAGTAAGGGATCGATGATGTATACTTTTTACCTGTCTCGGGGCTACGTGAAAACGTTAGGTGTTGAATGCGGTGAAAACAACTCTTAACTCGATTTAGGTAGCATGTCAATGCTAACGAGGTTTCATATTGTACTATTACACATGTCTTTTTGTCCCCCTTTCAAAATGTCTCACCTTTTATGGCTACAATCAAAACGTCTCATTTTTTTGAGCGAAAAAACGTCTCATTTTCAATGGCGTTCTTCCATAATTTCAATTCTCAGCAGGATGCGCTCGGCTCGACTAATTCAGCAAGAAAACTGTGAACAGATAATAGCTAGCTAGCTGCTGCCTTATAAAACCAAAAAAAAGGTTCAATCCTGACTGATTATATATGAAAGCTATTTCCCTTACCTTGCTGAATCTTTTTTAAAATAAAAATGAAATATTGAGATGATGGAATTCATTAAACACAAACTTTAGTCTACAGATAAGGAAACATACAACTGTTCATTATATTATGAGGTGACGCCATGCAGCGATCCGTGATTAACGGAGGGTTGTTTCAGGCAATCGGAAAGGCGACTCAAACCCCGACCTCGATCTAGATCGTCGCGCCGGTGATCTTGATCCTACTGCGCCGCCGGCCACGCGGCCACGGCGTCCACGCCCCTTCTCCACCGCCGCAGTGTGGAGTAGGCCACCGCATATCGTCGGTTAGCCGTCAAAGGCGCCATTGACGCACGATACTGCTAGGGTTGCCGCTTAGGAGCTCTAGGTCGGGTTTGATCTGTGGCTGCGTTTGATTACTTTCGCAGGCCGCTCTGTTGTGCCATCCTAGCCGCCATCCATGGCTTCGTCTGGGAGTGGCGGATTGGGGGGGAGAGGGGATCCCCAAAACCCTAACATGTCGGATCTCTTCCAGAAACTCAAGCTGATGGAGGAAGAGGTGGCCGTCCTAGAGTTTAGTGATGATGAAGAAGCTGATGCATTGGCGCCCATGGAGTGGGCTTTGTTCGGTAAGATTCTGTCGCCGATGCCAGTGTATGTTAGCACTATACGATCGGCAATGAAGCCGGCGTGGGGTAACCCGGTTGGCCTCAATATCCGAGCCATTGGTGACAAGGAAGAAAATCTCTTTGTCATGGAATTTGGTAGCCCTCGTGATATGGACAGGGTGCTGGCCGGATCACCATGGATGGTGGGGAAGTACTTGGTTCTGTTGAAGGAGTACGATGAGTAGCTTACCACGACGGACGTCAATTTTGACAGCGTGGAGCTCTGGGCATGCATCCTGAACCTCCCCCTCGGTTGGATGAACCGCTCAAGGGGCTCTAGGGTGATAGATCCGATCGGAAAGGTTGTCGAGATGGATTTGGATGGCGACGGGAAAGCCAGTGGTGCGTTCCTCCGGGCACGCGTCGCGATTCCAATTGATAAGCCGGTGAGGCGTGGTATTTTGCTGCGCATCAACAAGAATGAGGAACCTCAATGGTTCCAAGTTCAGTATGAGAGACTCCCTTACATTTGCTTCCATTGTGGATTGATGGGCCATTCGGACCTGGAGTGTCCTACGCCGGCTGCTCGTGGTGAAGATGGTAAATTACCGTATGATGTTAACCTACGTGCACCGGAGGAGAGGAGAAGGCTACAGGAGCCAGCTAGAGGGACAGATCGGAGGGTCATGGATGATGGATCAAAGTCTGATGGTGGCTCGCGCCACTCTGTCAGCCATGTTGGAGACTCGGAGGAACTGGAGGTACAGTCCTCAATAAAGCAAAACGTGTGACATGGTGGGAATACAACACCAGCTGCCAACACCACCGTCAGCAGGAATCTTGTCTTCCAAGCTATGGAAGAGGACCAGCGTCAAGGACCACGCAAAAGGAAGTCCAAGGGGCCAACAAAGGTGGTGCAGACACCTGAACTAAACATTCCCATTGGAGGAGGATCCAGTGCTCTTGTCCCTGCGGGCCTGGTGAACGCTCGTGTCAACCAATTGGATGATACTGGGATAGTAGCAGCAGCATAATTGAAACACTAAAGAAACAAAAGCGGGGCAATTTTTAAAATGCGAAATCAGCGGTGGCTGCGAGCGGCAGTCCCCGCCGGGCACAGTGAAAATCTTATGTTTGAACTGCCGGGGACTGGGACGGCCCGGGGCAGTTCGTGAGTTACGTAGCTTGTGCGAGCTACATCGTCCAGCGGTGGTTTTTCTCTCGGAAACTAGATTTTTTGATAACAAGGTGGATTTTCTGGTGGGGTCACTGAGTATGGCTGGTGGAGTTGGTGTGGGATGCTTCGGTAGAGGCGGTGGTTTGGCTCTCCTGTGGTCTCGAGAAGTCAAGGTCAAGCTCGAGAGTTATTATGAACTTCACATTGACGTCACGGTACATATGATGGCCTCCCCGGATAAAAGATGGTGGTTCACAGGGTTCTATGGAGAGCCAAACCGTGATCTTCGTGATAGGAGCTGGGATCTGCTCAGGCTGCTTCAGTCCAAGAGCCAACTCCCATGGCTTTGCGCCGGGGATTTTAACGAGGCGCTGAATGCTTGTGAGCACATCGGTGGGCAAGGACGACCGGAGAGATGGATGGAGGGATTCAGAGAGGCTGTGGAATACTGTGGTTTCTCTGATCTGGAGTACATTGGACTTCCATATACATGTGATAACAGGCAGGAGGATGGACGTAATGTCAAGGTGAGATTGGATAGAGGATTTGCGAACTCTGATTTTTTGAATTTGTTTCCTTCAGTCAAGGTATTGCACGTTCAAACCACGGAATCAGATCATTGTTGTTTGGTTCTAGAGTGCCTGCATGAGTTTGTCCCAAGGAGTAGGAAAAGGAGAGGCTTTCGTTATGAGAACATGTGGAGGAGAGATCCTTCATATAGTAGAATGGTGGAGTCAACTTGGGAAAGAATGGGCACTCCAACTTCTATGGCGCAACTGTTAGATCAACTTAGATCGATGACTGGTTCGATGAAAGATTGGGAACAGTCCAATTCCGGACATGTTTGTAGAGAACTGGGAAGGCTACGCCGAGAATTTGGAGGCGGTCAGACGCTCCAATATGCGATCTGGCCCAACTCGACAAGAGAGGAGATTGATGACGCAGCTGTCAGAATTACTCTTCAGGGAGGAGATAATGGAGAAACAACGGGCCCAGATTGATTGGCTTAGAGATGGCGATCCCAACACTGCCTTCTTTCAGGCCCGATCAAAGGAGAGAGTCCGTGTCAATCGGATTTCTGCTCTAAAGAAATATGATGGGGGCGTTGCTACGTCTCAAGAGGAACCGGAGACGACAACCTTAGAGTTCTACTCCAGGTTGTTCACTAGACAAGAGATGCTTGACCCTGGATCGATTCTTGCACATGTTCAGGAAAAGGTCACGCCAGCGATGAATGAGGAACTGCAGAAACCCTTCACGGCAGATGAAGTCCGGAAAGCGATCTTTATGACGCTACGGGAATCGGGGGCTTTGCCAAGTGCCGCACACTTTGCCGAGAGGCAAAAAAAGGGGCACTCGGCAAAGAGGCTCTTTGCTGAGAGCCAGATCCAGCACTCGGCAAAGATATCTTTGCCGAGTGTCTAGCACTCGGCAAAGCGAAGCACTCGGCAAACGTGCTCTTTGCCGAGTGTCGCGCACTCAGCAAAGAGGGGCACTCTGCAAAGTGGGGCCTGGACAAATGGCATCCGTGGCCGTCCCCTTTGCCGAGTGCCCTGCCGTTAGGCTCTCGGCAAAGGAGCCACCTTTGCCGAGTGCCAGGAACTCGGCAAAGGCCTATAACATGGCGGGCTTAGGGTGGGCCAGGGCGACAGCCTTTGCCGAGTGCTGATCGGCTACCACTCTGCAAAGTTATTTTTTTATTTTTTAATAAAATCCTTT
Organism: Bothriochloa decipiens; assembly: GCA_023333625.1. Classification (NCBI taxonomy): domain Eukaryota; kingdom Viridiplantae; phylum Streptophyta; class Magnoliopsida; order Poales; family Poaceae; genus Bothriochloa; species Bothriochloa decipiens. Next base: position 9,657 of record JALGXP010000867.1, read on the forward strand.
GCCGAGGGCCATGTCGGCCAGCACTCGGCAAAGGCCTCTTTGCCAAGTGCCACGTCGGCTAGCACTCGGCAAAGGCCTCTTTGCCGAGTGCCGGCGCTGGCACTCGGCAAAGCATAATTTTTTTGTTTTTTTTCCAGTTTTTTGTGGGGCCTTGATAGAGTAAATACATCTCGACTTCAAAAGTTGGGATAATTTTGACTTTTTGTGCATTATTTCTTTAATTATTTTTATTTCTTTAAATTTTTTCGACAACTCTAAATTTGAACTACAGGAACATGAAATAATAGAATTTGGTCATTCCAAAAATGGTATTCATGATGTTCAGAGTATGTTGAGGCCGTATCCAGGACCTTGCATGAAGTTACGACCATGTTAGTAATGTAACATGACAAGTTACGTGCGAGAAAAGTGTTTTTAAATTATATAAAATCTAAACAAAGTCCGAAAATGACAAAACGTGTCGAGGTGTGTTGTCATCGCATGTGGAGGCTGTGGTAAAAAATTAAAAAAGTTTCGAGTAAGTTGCCACGTCGAGTGTCTAAAACACAGACATCTCCGCATGTGATCACAGTTGATCACATGTGGGGATGTTTGGGTTTTAGACATCTGGCATTGCAACTTGCTATGAACATTTTCAAATTTTTTTCATAGCCTTGACATGCAATAACATAACACCTCGACAAGTTTCGTGATTTTCGGACTTCATTTGGGTTTTGTATAATTAAAAAACACTTCTACCACACCTGGATAGTCATGTTTCGTGGACAAGGTGTGCAAACTTTTGGTTGAGTTTATAGACACGACCTCAAAATAAACTCTCCAACATGAATATCATTTTTTGAACGGCTACGTTTCATTATTTCATGCACCTGCAGTTCAAACTTGGATTATCGTGAAAAATTCAAGTAAATGAAATAAATGAACAAAATATAGCAAAATATTATAAAAAGGCCCAAATTCGAACATGTGCTTCAAGACAATATGCTTGGGCTACAGAAAAAATTTGAATTCAAAACTCAAAAAAAATCAAATCTTTGCCGAGTGCCATGTTTGACACTCGACAAAGTGGCTCTTTGTCGAGTGCCGCCGACGTGGCACTCGGCAAATATTCTATCTTTGCCGAGTGCC
>JALGXP010000868.1:0-21047 GCA_023333625.1 Bothriochloa decipiens
AATTTTGTAGGTACAAATGGGCAAACAAAAACCCATTGATTCATTTTTAAAAAGAGAAGTGATGAACCTATTGTGGAATGTAACACCTCTGGTGTTATATTAACTAAAACATGCCATGTCATCATATGCATTGTAAGGCATTCATGTTTAAGTCAACCCTAATGTGTATTAACTAAAACAAGTTTACATTTCATAGATTGATTGCGTTTCTGGAATGTTTGGTCACATGAAATAATAAAACCCTATTTTCGAATGTCATTGCAAATACTTAGTTTATACTCTATGTACTTGAGGTGTAAACTGTGTTTACACTAGTGTCAAGCATGGTGTATAAGTCTAAGTCCAACTCTAAAAAAAATATTTCCATCTTTGAAATTAAATTTGGATTCCAAAGCTTATTTCTAAGCCTGGCAGTTCAAGTTTAAATTCAAATAGGAAATGCTATAAGAGGTTTTTCAAAAGTCAACTTGGTCAACCAAGGGTGTCATTGGGTCAATAACCTAAAAATATCCTTGGATGATGTTTGTGATCACTAATAACCAACCAATTAAGTTAGAAACCAAATTGAGTTTAAATTCCATTCCAAAAACCCTTTATTTCAAAACCTAGATTTACCCTCTTTTTCTCTAATTTAAAATCTATAAGGAATTTGGAGATACTATAAAAATACAGTTTGTAGATCTTGATAAGAGCTACAAAGTTGGTATACAAAGTTTTTCAAGTTTTCAAAAGGAATTTCAAATTAATTTGAAAATACAGTTTCCAGCATTTATCCCCTTTTGATTTTAAAACCATAATTCAAAAATTATGCATAATTTGAGAAAAACTTTGTATATGAAAAATATTTGGTTTGACAAGCTCAACATTTCATAGTTTTGAAGATTTTCAAGTTTTGTTGAAAAATCAAAAGTAATTTCAAATGTTTGTTTCTAGGGTTTTATCCCCTTTTCAAATCTGAATTCAAATTTCAAAATCTAGACAGAATTTGAGGGTGCCAGCTATAGAAAAAGTGTATCTCTTGAAAAGTTATGCAAATGATATTTTTTGGAGATTTTCATGTTCTTATATAAATTTTTGAGTAATTTGTATTTTAAAACGAATGGCATTTCTGTAAATTCTGCGAACAGTAACTAACCCTATCGGCGCCCGCCATGGCCGGCTTCTCATCGCGCGCCGCCGACCACCGCCGCACCTTCCCGGCCACCAGAGCGCTCTCGGACGCGAGAAACTTCACCGTCGTCGTGTCGCTCACTCAAGCATCGTCTTCATGCTATAAATAGCGGTCGGACGCCGTCGTTTTTCTTTCTTCGTCCTCCCGCCACCGTCGCCGACGAACTCACTCCGCCGTTGAAATTCGCCGTCGATGCTCCACTTCTGTCCAATTGCTCTTGCCCAAAGCTCCGCCACTTCTTCACGGTCCGTTTGAGCCAGTTCGTGCTTGCTCTTATCACCGGAGTTGCCCACACGCCGCTTTCTTCCCCGCGGCCGGCCAGCCGAGCCGCCGCGCCATCGCCGCCGTTTGCCGCCGCCAAAGGTGAATATATTTTACCTTTAACCCTACTATCGTGTTCTCCGTGTCATCTTGCACCTCATGCGCACCTTGGTTTGAGCAGCGCATCGCCGGAGACTACCGTGACGCTGTCTTGCCATCGGAGCGCCGCCGCCGCCATCACCGTCGTCGACCGCAGCTCAACCCAACCACTCCGGACCTTCATTAACGTGCGCATCAGCGTCGTGGTGAGCTCCTGCATCTATCCGTGCCATCAATTTCATCAATCTCTTGTCGTAGCCGCCGGCCACCGTTGTGACAAAACCGACCAATTTATTAGAGCACAAGCACATAATCCGCCATTAATTCAGCAAATCATATGATTGAGACCTAATAAACCCGGTAGTCCATGAAATCTCGAAGGATTTCAAACTTTTGCGGCACGACCAAGATCGTAATAGTTTAGCGATTCCATTCACAAGTACACAGTTCGCACATAGTTTAAAACGTCATCGGAGTACGAAAGAGTTATTACAAACCAAGTTCAAATTCAAATAAAAGCGGAAGCGATTTAAGTTCAAATACCACACACACACATTTGAAATACAGTGCCAGGTCCTTAGTCCACATCCAGCAAAAGCATCAAGTCGAGAAGAGTGACCATGCCCAAGGTCTAATCATCTCCCAAGGCGGGATAGAAACAGTTCTGACAATAACCATAAAGCATCTCACCATCTGCAAAAACATGGGAAATAAAACCCTGAGTACGAGGATGTACTCAGCTAGACTTACCCGTCATAAACTAAAATAAAGACTCCAAGGAGTATGCAAGGCTGTATAAGTGGGATAGCTGACTCATTTAAATTGCGGAAAAGCTTGCATTAAGGAACAATTAATAAGAACCTTCTAGCAATGTATTTTAATCTGATTATTCTTATCATGCTGCATTAGCACCTGTACTAAACAAGCATGGTAATAATTATTCAACAGCAAGTAACCATTTTCGGTTGAGTATCTTTCAGTCTCAACAGCTCAACCATCTCATCTCTTGTTCAAATTCTTACTACGATGTCGCTGCTCAAGTCAAGTGTTCACTGTCCAGGAACGATGGCGATTATAATCGATTACTAACCAGCTGGCGGGTACTCCTCACACAAACCACACTCACCAGCCACGGTGAGCTACAGGTCACCGACATCCAATTCAGGAAAAACACGAGATCAACAGGTACCATCACACATGGTCCCCCATCTTCACCAATGCGATGCGTACAGCAGGTCGACTCCCGGCCCAAATCAAAATTAGGCTTCGCGGTCGGAACGACTTATCCTTCCAGCTAAATGTGAGGCATAAATTCAATATGACTTGAGGACGTACAACGGACGGGGTCCTAGTTCGACACAGACGGGATAAACCACATTGAACCTCCAGTTCATTCTCAACTCCAATCCCGCCCGGTCTCAATTTATTATCTCCACATGGTTATCCAAGATAACAATTTATTCAACCATTCCGAGTTACCACCTATAACTCGCGGATGACAGGAAATCACCCGACTTCTACCGATCTAGTTAAGCAGGGCTAAGCATATAATCGTACCTGAACCTAACAGGGTTGAAGTATAAACAGTGGCAAGGAATATAAGTAATGCAGCAACGGTCTAAACCAACGCCTGTAACTTAATGCAACAAACAAGTAAAGGACTCAAGTTAGATATTTTGCAAACCACAGGGAGAATGCTCCGGGGCTTGCCTTTCAGGAAAGCACTTGGCTGGTGGTCGGGACACTCCGGAAGATCAGCTTCGGGATCCTCTTCTGCTGCTGCTTCCCGAACCAAAGCTTCCTGTTGGCCTTCCTCTCCTGGTGCTCCGGGAACTACCGTCTCGAGCTCTGACGATCCTGTATGATGCATAATGCGTATGAATACCGTGCATACATATAAATACAATGCTGATGGTGATGGTGAATGAATGCTCAGCTAAGATGAATGATATGATATTTGAAAACATGTATGATAAGCACATGTCATCTGCATTCTCTTCTACCGATAAATCTCCAAAAAGGCCTCGCATTACAATTTACTTGCACACTATAAGGAATTATAAACAACCATTATTTTGCACTCTACACTCCACTGAACTAAAACCAATAGAAGATCATACATATCATGAATAGCATAAAAAGCATTTTTACACACATGAAATGATAACTCTAAAGCATTATTTATAAATAAAAGAAATCAGGGTATAACTACAACATGACTTTAGACTACTTAGAAAATTCTGTAAAAATTACAAAAGCTTAATCATACCAAATAAAGACTACCATAAAAATTTCAAGTCAAAACAGTAAGTACTTTATCCTGCACAAAAATGACAAGGCAGCATAATTCCAGGGGCATAAAATACTTTGTACATAAAAGTATATCAAACAACAGATCTCAGAACATAATTAGCTCTAGATTGACATAAAAACACTCTCCAAAAAGTTTCATGCACAAATTCCTTATATATTATTTATTATGAATTATTTCTCATCACATGAAAATAGGCACCATAACTAGGCATAGCAAAATTTACATATGACATAGCCTAATAATATTTTTCACAGATAGAGCATGATATAAGAAGACTAACAAACTTGGTCTCACATTTTTTTGAGCAACAGAGAATTAGTTATGCATTTCCTAAGATAAATACAATTAATAGAGATAAATAAAGCTATACAGAAAAGTTTCACAAATTCTACATTTCATATTTTTCATGCATAGATCATCTCATAAGAAAAATACTGCAAGTTGAACCAACTCATTTGGATGAAAAATGAGCAAGTTATGAATTTTCAAAGCTTTAAACAAAATCTAAAATCTATTCTGGAAAAGAAAAAGGAAAAGGCACTTTACACCGGGGACCCTGACATTTCTAGAAACTAACCAAGCCCTATTAAGTAAATCGCTGTGTCTGGCAGATTTACACCGAGAACCTTAGGGTTTTCTCAATTCTAACCCGAAGGTCCTCGTCGGCGGTGAGGTTCGGCCGGCCGTCCCGGCGGCGCTCCGGCGTCACCAACCGGCGGAGAAGAGAGAGGAGAGCAGCGCGCATCCATCGAGGGTACTAAAGACGGGAGGGAGCGGCTGGAGGTGGTCGGAGCTCGAGCGTGGCGGAGCGGCGGCACTCCGAGCGGCGGCCCGACGGAAACCGACCCCATGAAACCCTAATCGAGGTCTTTGAGCATCGTCCTAGCAGCTATCTACCACGACGCGTCTGATTTGCACCCTAATGGCGAGGGAGGATGGCCAGAGCGACGGGACCACGGTGAGGCCGAGGTGCGGCAATGGCGGCCGGGGAGAAAATGAAGCGATTCGAGCGAACCTTGACGGGATGGGCCGAGGCAAGGGTGGAGGAAGGTGGAGCGGGCTCGGGCGCGTTCGATTGCGGGGTCAATCGAGAGAATGCACGGCCGACGGCGATGAATTTCTGGGCGGCGGCGAGGCGGGCTCGGGCGACGTGGCGGCGAGCAGAGAAGAAATGTGTGGGGGTGAGGGAGAGAGAGTGAGGGCTCGGGCGAGTGAAGGAGTGAGCGCGTTCGGACGACGCCCCACGCGGCCAAAACAGCCCAGCCTCGGCAGACCCCGAGCGCCACGCGGCCGACGCATGCTGCCGCGGGCGGCCACGGCGCTTTCCTAGTCGGGGATTTCCCTGACGGCCAGGAACCAACCGTCACCGAAAAGCTGTTTTCATGAATTCAGAACAAATTTTTGCTGCTTACTAACTCTTAAAGTAAGCCGAATTAGCAAAAACTCAAAATAGATGAAATGTAGCTTTTGAAGAGTAGAACATTTCATCTTAAAGAAGTTTTACCAGATTCTGCCTAGATTTTGAATTACAAAAATCCAAATAAAATACCTTTTAAAAATTCCCAAAATGGAGAAACAGCCCCCAAATCTGCCCTTCTTCAATATTTTTGAACACCTTCCAAGCATTTTCATGAAAATTGGTAAAAACAACTTTTGTTCCTTATAAAATTCTCTACAAACTTCATTTATGGTGCACACACATGCAAGTACTCTAGCTACCACTTCCAATTCAGTCAAACAAAACTACTTTAATGGTCCACCTTGGTCAACCATGACAACAAAGCTTAATTAGCCAAAACCATGAACATAAACCTAGGTTAATTTGGTGTCCTAAACATATCTAGGTTACCTTAGGGGTCATCCAACACCAAACACTCATACCACATATGCACTTCATGTGAAAGGCAAGCAAAATTCAAATAACCAAACATGATACATGAAATGACGATCGATCTTTTCATCAATGCTATGCATAATGATGCTTATGCTTAAGAATGCAAATGATTATGCTTGCTTAACACCAGAGTGTTACAACCGTGGCTCGCCGCCGGCACGGCCATGCCGCTCCGCCGTGCGCGTTGCCGTTTGAGCCAGGGACATGGAGCGAGCGCATGAAGTTGCCAAACTCGCTTGCCTGAGTGCCCTGCGTCTAACCGTAGCCTTACCGTCGCCGGAAATCGCTCCGGTGAGCGACGCCGTCGGGTCGCCGCTCCGCCGAGCCGCCATTGCCGCCGGCGTGGGTGCCGCCGCCACTTCCCCGCGCCGTTAGCTACCTAGTTCGACTCCTCATGCCACTTCCGGCGGGGTCGACTGTTGACCCGGGAGCACTGTGTCGATTTTTCTTTTTCCATTTTTAGAAAATAATTTAAATGCTATTTTGTTTGAAAATTCATAGTAATTCATATATAGCTCCAAAAATACTAAAAATTTTTGTGAATGTTCTTTATGATGCCATCCACATAGGAAAAATATGAAATTCCAAATTTGAATACTTTTTGCATATGTTAAAATTAGCCCTTTTAATTGAAAAATAGACCTTCAATGATTTTTAATAATTAAAATAATTGGCTTTTAATTCTGAAATTTATTTTGCCATCTAATTAGGCTAAGAGATTTCTAAAATAAAATTTTGGACTTAATTTGATAACTTTAATTTTTATGCCTTTATTTAATGCTTTTAAATAATTAATTGACCCATTTTAGTTAACTTAATCATTATAGGATTTGTTTGACTTTAGGATTGATTGATGACCTTGGGTCATTAACCCTAATGACCTTTGGCACTTTAATTAATTATTTGCGCTTACCTTAATCATGTCATTAGGGCTTAATCAATGTTATTTTATGTGTTTAATTAACTTCTTAAATGGCGTAGTTAACCCTAATGAGTTATATAAGCGAAATTTTGTTAGCTTGCAACTTTATCGTGAAGAAAAGTTGTACTCGATCCCTTAATCTGATTATGCACTCATCAAGCATCATGTTTACTATTCCATCATGTTAAAGCATATTAATTATCGAATAGTTTCCGTTAACGGAGAGTTAACGTTATCGCCCAGATCCGAAGGACGAGCAGATTCAAGAATCGGGAGTTGATCCAGAGTTTGAGAACTTCTACCCCGAACATCAAGGCAAGCCCCGGATGCATTCAAACCCTATTCTATTTATAAAAGTTTTACCGCTTCAGCTCTGATATGTTGCATTAAGTGATAGGAGTTGAGTGAAAACCCACAAATTGCATTACCTGTCTTATTTCCTTATTCCTTGTTACCCGCTCTAGAAGATGAGTAGTAATTCTTAGCCCTGCTTATTTATTTAATTGTTCAAAGGTAAAAGAATGAAAAAGATGAGATTGCCTTTCTTGTTGAAATCTTGATATTAGTAATAAATCGAGTCCGGACGGCGAACTTGCACTGGGAATGGAGTCCCTTTGTAGTGTTCTCGTCTGTTGATGCCCTAGGTCTCGTTCGTTGGTGAACTGGTGATATCGAGAATTTAGAAATCCACATGCATGAAGTGGTATACGGATGGTTGGAGCCGTGTATATCATGGAGTGACCTAGCGTGGGGCCAGAGAATCCCATCTGTGTCATAGTGTGTTTTACTGTGGGGTTTAAGTTCCCATGTATCTCGGTACGCTGGGCCTCAGAGCTCACGGGTGCCATGTGGTGATATACGACTGTGGTTGTTATCTCGGTATATCGGTTACCTGGGGTGCATCGGAGTTAAAGTCTCCGGTACTTCCAGTGACCTAGGTCCCAGCTGGGTATAAAAATAGATTCGAATCGCCGTTGCTTCTCGGAGAAGAAGACTCAATCGGTGTTCATCATCGTAGTAACAACTTGAACAAAAATTAAGGATCAATAATGAAGTTGGTCGATAATGGGAGTTAGCCCAAGCAACTTTTCTTTGCTAAGCTTTTCTGCAAAATTTCTTATCTCTTACAAGCCTTACATTGTCCCTCTAGCCTGCATTTCTTGAGTCTCCACCCTTCTCTTTCGTCGGGTCAGTCTTGTTGAGTACTGTTGTACTCAGGGTTTGTTGGACCCTTGTTGCAGGTGAGCCTCATGGGCAGGAGTGTTTCGCATCCTGCTACATGACAGTCGTCGAGGAAAGCGACGACGAGTAAAATGTTTAGCTCGTGGGCTGAGCTTACTATTTGGTTTTGTAATAAGGCTACCTACTGCTACTCCACTACTATTATGGTTTATATAGTTTAAACTTATTGTTGTAAATATTTGAAACTCAGAGATTTGTAAACTTATGTTATTATAAGTCTTCCGCTGTTTTACTCCGTGGTAATTTATTTATATCAAACTGTTGTAATACTGTAATGTCTCTCTACAATGATTGATCCTGCTCGAAGAATCGTGGATGATTCGGGATTTACCCGACAGACTTTTTAAGTCGTATGGAACACAGTCATGGTTATTTGGAGTCTGTTAGACAATAATCATGCGTGTGGGCCATATGATTTAGGAGGTTCTGCCACATGGAACAACCTCTAGCACCAGCCCCCGTAGTTGAATTAGAACAAAGGCAAGATGAAGAAGAAGAACATGCAGATGAAATTGAACCTGTTGTATTTTGAGGAATTGAATTCCTATAGCGAGATCTAGCATTACGTCCACAAATTTGGAGGTATCCAAGTCACCAGCAAGATGAAGTACAACGGGCATACCTGAAGCTAGGTCCAATGCAGCCCAAACTGAAGAAGTATAAGGGTTTTGGACCAAAAGGACATAGACGCCGTTTCCAGTACAATTGGTTCAGTCAATTTCCATCTTGGTTGGAGTACTCTAAGAGCAATGGTCGTGCATATTATATTCTTTGCTTTGTGTGCAGTAAAAATATAAGGAAAAGAAGTGATTTCGATGTCTTCACAACACAAGGTTTCAACAACTACAAGAAAGTCCATGATGGAAAAGTTGTTCGTTCTTGACTCATGTAGGATCTGATCCGTGCTCAACACACAACAATGCAGTTACAGAATGTCAACATCTTTTGAATCAGCCAAATCATATAGATAATATTATGGAGGTGGCAAGCAATCGGGAGAAAGAAAGAAACCGTCTAAGGATAAAAACAACTATTGCAGCTGTCAAGTTTTTAACATTTCAAGCTTGTGCTTTTAGAGGCCATGACGAGACACCTCAGTCCAAAAATAGAGGAAATTTTGTTGAAGTAGTGCAACTTCTTGCTAAATTTAATCCTGATATTGCAAGTGTTGTCTTAGAGAATGCTCCACAGAATGCCAAGTACACTTCACCTGATATTCAAAAGGAAATCTTGAGTATTTTTGCAATGAATGTTAGGAAACATATCCGTGAGGAAATGTGGCAAAACCTCCTAAATTATATGTCCTACATGCACCTATCATTGTCTCAAAGACCTCTAATAGCCATGCATGTGTTCCAGATAACTTAGAAAGCCCTGTCGGATGCCCTCAAAGGACCCCGATTAAACCACATTTAATAACTCATACTAGGATCAACAAAGGAGTAGCTGCAACATTACAACATTTGTTATAAAATAAAAATCAAAGTGCGGAAGAATGATAAAAGTAAATTTACAAAGTATAAATAAGTTATCTTTTATAAACTTATCTTCAATTGCGAAAGCAGAGTAGAACTATAGAAGACATCTTACGTAGAGCGCCTAAGTCAGGAGAGGACAATCAGATCACGTCGAGCCCACTGATATGAACTTGATTTGAACACCAATTAATACCTGCAACAGAGGTTCAACAAACTCTGAGTACAAAAGTACTCAACAAGACTGACCCGACGAAAAAAGGGGTGAAGACTCAGGAATGTAGGCCAGAGGGACAAGGTAAGGCTCACAAGAAGCAAGGACTTTTTGGAAAAAAGCTCTTATGGATCAAATTTTAATTCATCATTAGATATAACAAAAAGTAAAGTTGTCTTGCTTCAGCTCAAGATTACCAACCAACTTCATTCTTAAACCTTAAACATCATTCAAGTTGTTACTACGATGATGAACACCGATCGAGTCTTCTTCTCCGAGAAGCAACGATGATTCGAATCCATTTATATACCCAGCTAGGACCTAGATCTCGATATACATGAGGCTCCAACAAAAATGCATACTAGACCATACGATATACGTGAGGCTCCAACCAACACGTATACCGACCACACGATACACATGGGACTTTCGACCCACAGTGTATCGATATATGTGGGACTCAAACCCATAGTATACCACACCATTGTATGTGGATTTTATAGTTTCTCGATATCACCAGTTCACCATCGACACGGGACCTAGGGCATCAACAGATGGAAAAACTACAGAGGGACTCCTTTCCCAATGCAAGTTATCCGTCCGGACTCGATTTATTAACTTTCATCATGATTCCATCAGGTAAAGCCAAACTCATCTTTTTCATTCTTTTACCTTTTGAAAACCTAACTAATTAGGCAGGGCTAAGCATTACTACGCATTTTTTAAAATCAGGTTACAAGGAATATGGAAATAAGACAGGTAATGCAATTGGTGGGTTATCACTCAAGGCCTATTACTTAATGCAACATTTCATAACGGTTTGAATGCATCCGGGGCTTGCCTGTGTTGCAGCGGTAGTTAGTTCTCGTCAGGATCACAGGTGTTACACTTGACACCAACTCCAGGATGGACGACACCACATCATGGATCCGCGACTTCACTTCGATGGTGGATGGCATTTTTCGGAGATCGTGCACCAAAATCCACTCACTCTTGAACAACTACACGTATTTAATGATGCATGTTTTAGCATGATGAACTCATGACATGATGCATGTAACACCCTAGATTTTTTTTAAAATTTTCAAAATAGTCAAAATGAATTTTGGTGAATAAATAATTAGGCTAAATAAATGTTTTATGAAAAGGGAGTTGAAAAATGGTAGAAACATGCTTGAGCATTCATGCTGGTGCATATTTTCATGTTGTGGACTTTGAATTTGAATTTGGATTCAAAATATGTTTGAATTTGCATTTGAAAATGATTCAAATAAAAGAAAAATCATTTCTTTTCTCTTCCTGGCTTTTGGCCGAACGGCTCGCTCGGCCTGCTCTCTCTCCGCTCCGGCCCGCTTCCTCTCCGCTTGGTCGGCCCAACCGCGCGCGCCGTCGCCTCCATCATGGGCCGCCAGGCCAAGCCCATCAAGACGCAGTCGCGTCCGCGTCCGCGCGTCGCCTCCCTCTCTCGCTGATAGACGGGGCCCGCGCCACCTTCTTCTTCTCTGACTCGGCCACGAGTCGAAGGCGCGACACCGAGTCAGAAGCACCGACCCGCGCCTCCCTGTCCTTCGCTCGGTCGCATGGCCCCGCTTTCGGGCTATTTAAGGATTTAAGCCGCGTCCGCGAACTCCGCCCGTAACCCTATCCGCGTCTACCTCGCTTCGCTCGAGCCGCCGACGCCGAAACCCTAGCCGCCGCTAATTTTCCGCCGAAGTTTAAAATTCATCGCTGTCCTTGGGTGTCTTCCGCCATCAACGAGACGGCAAGCATTGCCTCGACTTTCTACGCACGTGGGTGGGTTCTTTCGGGTTCAATTTTGACTAACCCGTGCCCTCACCATATGCAGTTGGCCGCCGTCCGCCTCTCCGAGCCGCTCGCCGACCTCGACACCTCTCGGTCTCCATCTTTTCCACAGGTGAGCGCGGCTCGTTCTCCTCTTTCAAATGGTACCGGTCCCGCTTTAAATGGTGGCCGAAATTGCCAGTTCCAATAACTCCGGCGAGCTCCGTACGCCGCCGGCGATGGCAGCCGCCGCGTCGGGCGTCGTCTCCGGCGAGGCCGACTGGCCAGACCGATCTAAACCGTTGATCTCTGATTCAACGGCCCACAGACGCCCGTAACCCTTTGCGTGGTGGTTTTGCGAAAAACCCCCAGGAGTTCTGTGTAATCTGTTAAGAGCCCTTGGCGTTTTCATCTGGATACGTCTTCCCCACTGGGAAGCGTATTTTCTGTTTAACAGATCCATAATACGCTTTGTCCACTGGAAAGCGTATTTTTCTTGTAACAGCTTCCAGAATACGTTTTCTTCTCTGGAAAACGTATTTTTCCTTTTCAGTTTCAGAATACGTGTTCATCTATTTACAATTTTGCCATTATCTTTAAAGGCTTATATCTTTCACGTTTTAACTCCGATTTATGCAGTGGTGATACTATTGAAGTATTTTGAAAACTTTATATTTTTAGTCTATATTTAAAGTATTTATTTATCTATAGGAAATCTTTATAAATTCATATCTTCGCCGTTATAACTCCGTTTTCGGTGAACTTGACGTCTGTGTGATCGTAGAAGCGAGTAGAATAGTTTTATAAACATTTTATTCTGTTTTGATAAGATTGGTGTACTGTTCCTCTAATAATTTTTTGTTTGCTTCGTGTATGTATGCTCGAATGGATTGTCTGGTGTTGATTGTTAATGTCGAGTTCAGACGGTGAGGTTTTTGCTGAGCAAGGTTACTTTGAGGATCAGCAGGATCAGCAGGACTTTATGAATCAAGGTAAGTATAGCATGGATTATCCTTGTTACCTATTCACTATAAATAATAATTCATATGCATGTGTCTTTGATGACCTAGAAATTATAACTAGCTTTGATATCCTGATGCCTTGAACCTTTTGGGTTGCATTGGGTAGTTATGATGCTAGTGCTCTAATGGTCATGATCTTATAACTTAATGTGTGTTATGCTATTAACGAAAATGATGAATTTTAACAAACATGGACTCTTGTCTGTAAGTGATTTATCATGGAGAATCCATACAGCTGTGAGGGCTATATGGCTCTAGCTCTAGTCACTTGTAGGCCCTTTTCTAGCTGGTTAGTGGTCTGGAAGTTAGGGTATAGGACTGCCTCTGTCCTTAAGAGTATAGCCGGGAAGGATTATGCCATATTGGAAGGGGGTTTCTACACACAACGTATTTCCGTATCTCTGATTGGTTAGGAGAACCTATAGGAGGCTTTATATGTTTTATGGTGGTTTGAAAGTTATAAGTCCACTCAGTTGCAAAACATGACTCACAGTAAAAGTGTACACCTTTGATCAGAGTTTAAATCAATATATTGTCTGTGCCCTTCGGTTAAGGCGGCCTTGACACATTTACAAAAGATAATGGTTCTCAAATTGTTAATGTGTGCATCTTAATGTCATTATTGCTACACACTGGTTAATGTTATTTTGATCATGAGAATATGGAAATTATCACTACCTTGATGCTATGCTTCAATATGATTAAGTTATAAAAGCTAAATACAGTCAAACAGTGTCAGCTTATTTGAGCCTTATTAACCCATGTTATGCTTGTTGAATACGGTTGTGTACTTACGCTTGCTTTACTTTCAATTTTGGAAAATCCCGGATGGGTAACAGATGAAGGTCAGAATAAAAGCTATCGTGATGAGTACTAGGCTTGGTGTTCACCAGTTAACGTGTCCCTGTGTGGAGCTTTCGCAATAAAGATATCTTAGTTATTTATTATTTATGCGCAATACTCTGTAATAAATATTGGTTCGCTATGTAATAAACAGGGTGATGATACTCTTAGTAATTTGTCATCCTATATGTGTGACTGTTCCTGGGGCGCATATAAGGCTATTTATGCATTCTACTTTTATCCTTAAAAGTGGAGTGTGACAATGCACGGCAATGCATTGGTGAAAACTAACAAGATTAAACAACTAGCTAATTATAAACTATTTTAAAAGCATTACACAAGATAAATATAAAACTCCACATATTCTAAAATCACATAGCCATATTAGATGTTAATATGACATAGCAACATCATACAAAAGTAATGGAACCACATTTTTTATTTATATATTTTTATTATATTTATAAACTATTTAATTAGCAACAAACAAGATAAAACAAAAGATAAAGCATATAGCATCCAATGACCACAATATTTTTACTACAGCACACACATGGCATAAGAAACATATCATAAAAATTTCGAGCAAAACGGAGCTACACAACATGATATATGAATTTCCTTCTTTTCTAGTATTAAATAAAAAGCATAAAATGTAACTAATTATTTTACTACTAAACATGGTATGTTTCATATTTTAATAAAAACTAGGCATCACAAGGAACACGAAAAAATTTGGTTCACCAAAAACGGAGTTACCAAACTCCAGCTATGAATTTTCGAAGTTTGGGAAAAACTGTTACACATAGGTCCTCAGGGTACTATTCACCTAAGTCACGGACTTCGCATAAAACACCCTGGTTTAACTGAATTCTTGTACGGGGTCCCTGGTCACGATTTCAAAAACAGAGAGCTCATCGTGACTCGCGGGTACGGCGGTGGGGTGCTCGAAGTTGACAGCGGAGCGGCTTGGGAGCACCAGGAGGCTCTTGCGCACCCTTTGGTTGCCTCAGCCTGCCACGCGGTGGCCTGTGGCGCCCTGGCCACGTGCGCCGGCGGCCCAACGCGGCGGCGGCAGGGAGCAGCGGCGCCTCCGCAGCGGTCGGGGCTTGGAAAGATGCGCAAGAGGGGAAGAGCGACGAGAGGAAGGTGGTGAAGCGCTTGGCCACTGCTGAAATGACTTGTAGCAGTGAAAACGCGGGTGGCCATGGAGCGTGCTGCATGGCCCATGGCAGCCATGGCCGATTTCGGCGGGGAGAGGCAAGGTGAACGGGCTAGGGAGGTACGCAAGGATGAGGAGAACGCGGTGGTGCGACCAATTTGGCCGAGGACGGCCTGGAGACGGCGCTGTGCGGCGGCGGCGCGAAGCGCGGCGGCAACAAGCAGAGGAAGAAAGAAGGAGACGACGGTGGCGGTGCTGGCTATTTGAAGATGAAAGGGAGAGGGGAGAGGTGGCCAAGACCTTCACGAACACGTCCAGGTAGTCGACTATGCACGAGCACCAGAAGGCGCGCGGCCAAGCCACGGCGGATGCCGACAACAGCGAACGCAGAGAGGCGAAGGAGAAAACAAACACGTTGGGTTACTATAGCAAAAAAATTACAAGATTGCCACTGGCCGAAAATTCAATTTTTCTCCAAAATTTTGAATAGAAGTTGAAAAATTCCTAATCTATGAAATGTTCAGAATTTCAAGCTCTACACTTTTGCCAAAACGAAGAACTTCAAATTCTGCCTAGAAATTTGATTTTTAAATCAAATTTTGAAAAGAGACAAAAAAGAGAATAAACCCCTAGAACAAACATTTTAAAAATCTTTTGATTTTGATAAATAACTTAAAAATAGCCCAAAATATAAAATACTCAACTTTTCAAACCAAACCTTCTTCATATACAAAGTTTTCCCAAATTATGCATAAATTTTGAAATATAGATTTAAAATCAAAAGGGGACAATTGCTGAAAAACTGTATTTTCAAATTCATTTGAAATTCTTTTTGGAAACTTGAAAAATTTTGAATACCATAATTGTAGCTATTGTCAAGATCTACAAACCATATTTTGAGAGTATATCAAAATTCCTTATAGATTTTAAAATATAGAAAAAGGGATAAAACAAGGTTTTAAAAATAGTTTTTGAATTATCAATCAACTCATCATTTTATGTATAAAACAAAGCACCACATAAAAGACATTATTAAAACATAAATGCATTTATGCCATGATGCTCGATGATTATACTTGATAATGCACTTGATTATAATTTTAATTGCTTACTAACATCTAGGATGTTACAGGAAGTTGGGGATGCAAAGTTCTCTATTCTGGTGGATGAAACATGTGATGTTGCAAAAAGAGAGCAAATGGCACTTGTTTTTAGATTTGTTGATAGTCATGGTGTTTTATAAGAGTGGTTCTTTGATTTGATACATGTGAAGAACACAAAGGCTAGGACACTAAAATCAGAATTGTCTAAAGTATTGTCAACCTATGCCTTTGATGTTCAGAACCTTCGAGGCCAAGGTTATGATGGTGCTAGCAACATGAAGGGATAGCTAAATGGATTACAAGCACTTTTTCTTAAAGAATGTCCTTATGCATATTATGTGCATTGCTATGCCCATCGTTTACAGCTTGCTCTTGTTGCCGCATCAAAGGATGTGGTTCCTGTTACCCAATTTTTTCAGAAATTGATCTTTATTGTAAACACAGTTGACTCATCATCAAAGCGTCATGACGAGCTCCATGATGCCCAAATGGATGAACTTGCACGCTTGCTAGCTATTGATGAGATTGAGACAGGACAAGGAGCAAATCAAATCCGCTCTTTGAAACGTCGAGGAGAGACTAGATGGGGCTCACACTTAGGTTCTATTTTCAGCCTTATGGATATGTTCAATCCAGTAAACTTAGTTCTACAAAATATAGCTACTGATTCATCCGCTAGAGCAAACCGTGCTGATGGAGATACTGCTTTCAACTACCTAACATCTTTTGAATTTGTATTTATCCTACTGATGATGAGATAAATTATGGAAACCACTGAACAACTTGGTCAAGCTGTACAAAAGAAAACACAGGACATAGTAAATGATGTTCGTCTTGTGCAATCAACAAAGATTCTTCTTCAAGAAATGAGATCAGATGATGGTTGGGAAACTTTTATTTCCAGGGTTATTGAGTTTTGTATGGATCATGAAATTAACATTCCAGATATGGAAGGAACATACATTCTGCGTGGTGGCCGTGCTCGTCGTGAACCAAATCACTTTACAAATGAACATTACTTTTGACTGGAGATATTTCGAGCAACAATTGACACTCAGTTGGCTGAATTAAACTTAAAGTTCAATGAGAAAGTGATGGATCTTCTGTCTATGTGTATTACACTAATACCAAAAAACAGATTTGCATCATTCAATGCTACTGAGTTATGCAAAATGGTTGAGAAGTACTACCCAACGATTTCAACCAACAAGAAATTTCTGGATTAGAGAGGCAGCTGAACCATTTTGTTATTGATGCTTCTAGCAGCGAAGAATTGAAAAATATCACAACCATAGCTGAGCTGTGTCGATGCCTTGTTGACACAGGACACAATATGACTCATAATCTGATTGATAGGTTGCTTCAGTTGCTTCTTACTCTCCCTGTTTCAACAGCTAGTGCTGAACGTGTCTTTTCTATATTAAAAATCATTAAGACAAGATTGCGCAACAGGATTGAAGACGAATATCTTGCTAACAGCCTGCTAGTACATATAGAAGGTGAAATTGCAAGAGACTACAATTATGAAGACATAATTTTTGGTTTTCGAGATTTGAAGAAAAGGAGACTGGATTTTTGACGAGCCATAGTTGACAGTTCTATTAATATGTTACGTGTATTTTGGGGTGTATATGTCTATATATATGTATATATCTTATATATTAATCTAAAGATGTGATGGTCTTCATGGATAAAATAGACCACACAATCAACTGTATTTTGTTTACGGTGGCCTCATTATTATAAGTAGTAACTAGGAAGACTAATTTCTCCACCGGCTATGTACTTGTGGATTTAATTGACAACTTGACCCCCTATATTCTATTTCTGGCTCCGCTACTGGCTACTGGCTACCATTATTGACTACTCGTACTGAAAGTATTTATTTATACAAAAACAATTTATTATTCACTAATAAGTATATTATATATTCCCAAGGAAGCACTTGTTTTGCTTGTGGATACTCTTTTTTTTTTTTTGGTCTAGCAGGTGGCGGGCTAGCGAGCCAGCGACCGTCGAGCGTCGACCGGCGAGCGAGAGTGATTGCCGGGCCCACGGGGCGCAAGGGAGTGAGTGCGAGGCCGAGTCAGGTGCGGGGCCCACGACGGCAACGTGCACCACCGCTGCAAAGAGGGGCTTGTGCGGACGTCACTCGCCAGCTGGCCACCTGCATGGTGGACACCGGGGCCTCCAATAATTCGCCTCGACAAGGTCATAAGGGAACATGGCTGCTTCCGCGAGCGAGTACTCCTATGATTCGTGTCGCTGCGTGCAAAACAAAACAAAAACAGGATGGTCCATTAAAAAAAAAGATGCTCAGCAGGGCATCACAGCATCAGTGCCTGAATTTTTCTAAGTAAGTATATAAAAAAGAAACTACTATATAAGTAGGTTGATAAGTCAGCTATAAATTTTTATACAACCACTGACATATTATATTATTAATCTTGCTCTAATCGTAGCAGAGGTCTATAAACACTCATATGACACACACTCACTCTGACACGCTCTACACATTAAGCACTCTCCAAACACCGGGACCGAGATAACAAATCTTTAAATTGACAAATTCACTAGGAAAAATAGTGTCATTAATTCTACAGTAAAATTAAAAAAATATAAGCACCCGCGGTCAAGTGGGACCTAACTACAGTTCCTTAATTTTACGCGAATGGAATCAATGATCGCTTATATTCTGGATTTCATTTCACCTAGAAAAAAACTGAGCGGTGGAATATCATCAGGATACGAGTTACGAGGACACGGACATGGTTACTAATCAGCAAGTTTTATGTTGTTTCACGCCATATACAACCAACTAATAGCATTTTCATATAATAGCTTGAGAACCACATACTAGACCATTAATATCTAATCCATCTTGATCTCTCACAAATTTTCTTAGAGCATGTGCATTAGCTGCCTATAAGTGCGCATCCTACCTTTTCTTCTTTTTTTTACCAACTTTTTTTTTATTAAACACATCTGTATATTCAGATAAGGAAAACATACAACCTAGCATACAAATACAGATATGCCCCGAAAGGATAAAGATATGTTTGTCCCTGCCAAAATATACAAGGAACCCTAAAAAAATTACAACAAAGCCCTCGGATTCTTCGTGAACCCTCCACGATCGTCCACCTCGTCGCCGACGAACGCCGCCAACGAAGAAGACAACCGGCACCATGAACTGGAGGAGTCCCTTCGCAATCATGCTTTGAGTGGAGTCTATGTAGACACCCGACCTCAAGGACGGGATGAAGCCAACGTTGATCGATCGTCGACCGGGGTCGCACCCCACGCCTCCAGCTCCCAAATCTGTGCTCGCCGGCGACAACCACCGCTGCCACGGGCAGAACGAGCCAGATCCGGCACGCCACCAAGCCCAGCGCCCACAAACAGCACCGCATCCAAACAAAAGAAGGCCAGCAACCCCATCACCTGGTGAAGATGATGAAGCTCCGGCCTTGGACCCCTGGATAGACCTCGCCGACTTCGTTGTTGGCGCCGGAGGAAAGCACCGCCAGGACGAAGGAGAGGACGCGAAAGATTATTCCATGACGCCGTCGACGCCTTCGTCTCGCCGACGCTACCGGACACACACGCCGCAGAGAAGCAACTCCCCAGCGAAACCTAGCTCCGCCATCCACTGCTGGCGAGCAACACCTAGACCTAGGTGGACTCCTACCTAGTCTATGTACAACCGCACGGCGATTCGCTAGCCCATCTCCCTCTCCAATGACGCTCCGGCCACCGAAGCGGAGAGGAACCGACAAAATCGCCGCTGGAGACGAGAATCGCCCTTCTTTTGCCCTAGGCAACTGTAGCAAG
Organism: Bothriochloa decipiens; assembly: GCA_023333625.1. Lineage (NCBI taxonomy): Eukaryota > Viridiplantae > Streptophyta > Magnoliopsida > Poales > Poaceae > Bothriochloa > Bothriochloa decipiens. The sequence continues at coordinate 19,339 of JALGXP010000868.1, forward strand.
GGGAAGAAAGCCAAGAACTGCATTTTTCTCCAACTCAGCAAAAATCTGATGCCAACTCTTACTGCCCTTTTTACTTTATTGCACTTTCTCCTGCTTTACATTATTATTACACTTCCTCTAAATCCGAAAATTCTAGCCACATGCAATGCAGTTCTTTTTACACGAAAACTACTAGCTGGAAGTTGTGGTTCACAAGCTGTTTGTTTAACTCCCTTCGTTTTAGGAATAGGAAAACCTTAAGGTTAGGCAACTTTGATTACTGAACACACATTAAATTATACGAAGACATAGCTGCACATGAAAAATGGTATTCTCTTCGTCCTAAAAAAAACGTAATCCAGACTGTGAATCTGGACACGTGAGGCTATGAACTTAGACGCACGTGTCCTATTCAGGTTCATAGCTTAGATTGTGTTTTTTTAGAACAAAAGGAGTGCAAGCATGTCTAGTTCATAGCGTAGATTGTGTTTTTTTTACTGAGGGAGTACAACCTATTAAGGGATTTGTCCTTCACGTCATCAAAATTGTATTAAGTTTTGCTTACAAAACAATTATGGAAAATAATGACCAAACATGCTTGTCGGAGACCTTGTCTATGTCCTAAGCAAAGAGCAGAAAGAAAGTGAAAGGTTAACGAACACGATGAACATAGGTTCTATTTAATGGCAACCTTGTCAGTTCTATCCCTTTAGATATATAGCTTTTGTGAAGTACATAAGATATATATCATGTCTAAATATATATATTAACAACAACAAACAGGCATTACGTGTGTCCAATTTAGCTCCAGATACTCCTTCAACTCCAAAAACTTAGGCTCAAAAAAAGAACTCCAAGAACTTAGAAATAATAGTTCAACGGAGCAAGTACCAAGTAGTTGAGATTCTGCTGGCGCCATTTGAAACCAAAACTATCCAAATCCAAAACAAAACAACTCTTCAATCAGATTCCATTCCACCAGTCCGACTTGAACTCTTGCAAGTTTTTTTCTAAGCTTTGTTGAGCACCCTGTCACCAAATCCCATTTGATCAACACTGTTTTTAAATTTTATATCTAATAATCAACGCTATTATGATAGTGATAATGAAATGCCAGCCGGGAACCCCAACTTAGCAACACGACGCAGCCAGCTAGCCGGGTTCCACTTCGCATCCCCTTTGCCTTTTTTTTAAAAAAAAGTTTCCCCTTTGCCCTTTGGAACCCGATTCCGGGCGCACCAGCTCGCAGGTGGAATTCCCGTTTTGCCCCTCCCCCCGCCTATAAATAACCCCTCATCTCGAAGCGTCTGATGAATCTTACTCCCATTTCTCTGCACAAACTCTCTGGTTACTCTCAGCCTCGTGCATCCACTGCTGTAGGAATTTTCGGTCTTTTGGCAAGGCAACCAGCCAGCCATGAAACCCCCTCAGCTGCAGGCCGGGGAGGGCTCCTGGGCTCACGAGGTCAAGCAGGCCCTCCGTGAGAAACTCCGGCGCTCCTACGGCGCCGCTGGAACACCGGCGGCCAGGCCGGCGCCGGCCGGCGAAGCGAGCCGAGGCGCCGACTGCCGCGGCTCGGCCGCCGAGGACCCCATAAGGAGAGTCATGTTCTTGGCTCCCTGGGGTCACACATAAAACACAAACCGAGATCTGGGTTTGCAAGAGCATGGCCGCCTGTGTGGTCATGTCTTGGTCAGATCTGCAAAGAACTGAACCATATAAAAGAACTG
>JALGXP010000869.1:0-21023 GCA_023333625.1 Bothriochloa decipiens
CACTGGATCGAGCGGTCGAGGGAGGTTGCTTAGGAGCGACGCCGGGGAACAGTGCTGACGCGAGCACGCACGGCCGGTCGGGTGACCTCAGCGGGCGCGATGACACGTGGGTTCCACTTCGAGGCCCCATCGTCAGCGACTCCTCGGCAACGGAGGCTCGGTGCGGCGCGCGGACGCGCGCAGCTCTTGCTGGGCCGTCGGCCTGGTTGGGCCTCGCAGCGCGGGGTCGAGCGGCGAGCAGGGGGTCGAGCGGCGTGCAGGGGTCGAGCGGCGAGCGGAGGGTCGAGCGGCGAGCAGGGTCGAGCGGCGAGCAGGGTCGAGCGGCGAGCAGGGTCGAGCGGAGGGTCGAGCGCATGCAGGCCGGGTCGACGGGGCTGCTCGGGCCGGTCTCCTTCTTTTCTTTTTCTTTTTCTTTTTCAAATATATTTATATATATACTTATATATATATGCAGTGTGCTTATTTTGTGTTACAGAATAGTGAGCATACATGGCCCAAATACTTCTAGGGTATTATTCCCTTAATATTTATTTGTCAAAATAAATATTATGTTGTTATTTTTAATAACCAGCACATAAACCAAATAAGAATCCAAATCACTCTTTTTAATGCAACATGATGATTAAACAAATGAAACATTAAAATGTAACAAGCGAACATAGAGCATGGTTATGAGATGTTAATTAATTTACAATATGTGAATGCCATGCATGACATGCTAGGGTTGATGCATATGTAAGGGGTGGATGATGACATGTCGCACCACATCATTCAAGGTTTTGTCGAAAAAATTTTGTAGTTCGAATTTTCGGGTTGTTACAGTCCTTCCCCCTCATTGGAATCTCGTCCTCGAGATTTAAGAGGTGTCATACCCTTCGAAGAGGTAGGGATACTGTAGCAGAAGTTGATTCTCATCTTCCCACGTTGCTTCTCATTCAGTGTGATTGCTCCATTGAACCTTGCACATAGGGATAGACTTGCTTCGGGTCTCTTTGGTGTCATAACCCAAGATCTTGATTGGGTGCTCCTTGTACTCAAGAGTATCCTGGATATCCAGCACATCAGTGGTGACTGCTTCCTCTTCTGGTACCCTTAAGCACTTACGTAACTGTGAGACATGAAAAACGGGGTGTACTCCTGTTAACTCGGGAGGTAGTTCAAGCTTATAAGCAAGCTTCCCAATTCTCTGACAGATACGATACGGTCCAACATATCTTGGGGCCAACTTCCCTTTTACGTGGAATCTGACGGTACCACGAAGTGGAGACACTTTGAGGTAGACAAAATCCCCAACTTCGAACTCAAGGTCTCGACGCCTTTTGTCGGCATAGCTCTTCTGTCGGCTCTGGGCGATCCTCAGGTTCTCTCTGACTTGAGCTACTCCTTCTTCGGCTTCCTTGATCTTGGCGGGGCCAAAGACTGCTCTTTCGCCTGGATGGTCCCACATCAACGGGGTTCTACATGGCTTGCCATAAAGAGCCTGGAAGGGTGACATCTTGATACTTGCCTGGTAGCTGTTGTTGTAAGAGAACTCAGCAAACGACAGACACTTCTCCCAATCTGTTCCATATTTGAGAACACTGGCACGAAGCATATCTTCTAGAATTTGATTCAACCTTTCTGTCTGACCATCTGTTTGCGGGTGATAAGCAGTGCTGTAATCAAGGTCAGTCCCAATGGACTCGTGAAGAGATTGCCAGAATCGGGACATGAATTGGGGCCCACGATCCGACACAATACTCTTAGGAGCTCCATGAAGCCTCAAAATATCCTTGATGTACAAATCTGCCAACTGCTCTGCACGTATCATAGTTCTGACTGGTATAAAATGTGCTACCTTCGTCAGACGATCGACTATTACCCATATAGAGTCATGACCTTGTTGAGATCTAGGTAATCCCACGATAAAGTCCATGGATATGCTCTCCCACTTCCATTCAGGAACATCGAGTGGTTTGAGTAATCCAGCGGGCCTTCTGTGTTCAGCCTTGACTCTGTTACAGATGTCACATTCGGCCACATGTCTTGCAATGTCTGATTTCATGCCTTTCCACCAGAAATGCTTCTTCATATCTTGATACATCTTTGCACCACCGGGATGGATGCAATACTTAGAGTCATGTGCCTCTGACAGGATTTCCTTACGCAAAGCAGGATTGCTGGGCACACAGATTCTATCCTTGAACCAGATGGTTCCATGCTCATCTTCTCTGAATTCGGGGCTGTATCCTAGCTTCATCAACCCACGAATGTACTCCATTTCTTCACAACTCTTTTGAGCTTCACGAATTCGCTCGGTGAGCTTATACTCGATACGAAGTTCGTGCAACAACCCATGGGGTACTATCTCAAGATGAAGATCTTCAATCTCTTTCTTCAATTCAGGCGGCAGGGTCGATAAGAACAGGGCATGACAATAGGTCTTGCGACTAAGAGCATCAGCGACTACATTCGCTTTTCCAGGATGGTAGTGAATCTCCATGTCATAGTCCTTGATTAGCTCTAGCCATCTGCGCTGTCTCATATTCAGATCTTCTTGAGTGAAGAAATACTTCAAGCTCTTGTGATCGGTGTATATATCACACTTGTTGCCAATAAGATAATGTCTCCAGATCTTCAGAGCATGCACAACAGCTGCTAGCTCTAGATCATGCGTGGGGTATCGTTGCTCGTGCTCCTTTAGCTGTCGGGAAGCATAAGCAATAACCTTCCCATTCTGCATTAGCACACAGCCTAGCCCTTGGCGAGAGGCGTCGCAGTAGACGACAAAGTCGCTAGTGATATCAGGTAAGGCTAGGATAGGTGTGGTGGTTAGCTTCTCCTTTAGAGTCTGGAAACTGTGTTCACACTCTGGTGTCCATTCGAACTCATTAATCTTCTTCAAGAGATTTGTCATAGGACGAGCTATCTTCGAGAAGTTCTCAATGAATCGGCGATAGTAACCTGCCAATCCCAAGAAACTCCTGATTTCGGACACATTGCGAGGTTGTTCCCATTCTTTTACAGCCTCTATCTTTGCAGGGTCTACAGCAACTCCATCTGCTGAGAGTACATGACCAAGAAAAGCAACTTCTTCAAGCCAGAACTCACATTTGCTGAACTTAGCATAGAGCTGGTGTTGGGACAACTTCTCGAGCACTATCCTCAAATGTGCTTCATGTTCTTCGGCAGAAGGTGAATAAATCAGAATGTCGTCAATGAAAACCACAACAAACTGATCAAGATCCTCCATAAACACTTTGTTCATCATGTTCATGAAATAGGCTGGGGCATTCGTGAGACCGAAGGATACAACGGTGAATTCATACTGCCCATAGCGTGTGACAAAAGCTGTCTTGGGAATGTCTTCTTCCCGAATCTTCATTTGATGATAACCAGATCTGAGATCAATCTTCGAGAAGTACTTAGCACCACGAAGCTGATCAAGCAAGTCATCGATCCTTGGCAGAGGATACTTGTTCTTGATGGTGACGGCGTTGAGATTGCGGTAATCAACACACATCCTCATCGAACCATCTTTCTTTTTCACAAACAGAACAGGTGATCCCCAGGGCGAAGCACTAGGCCTAATAAAGCCCTTATCGGAAAGTTCCTTCAACTGCTTCTTGAGCTCTTCTAGCTCATCCACTGACATGCGGTACGGTCGCTTAGAGATGGGACTGGTTCCGGGCACAAGATCAATGATGAACTCAACATCACGATCTGGTGGCATGCCGGGCAACTCTTCTGGAAACACATCCTCATATTCCTTGACAACGGGAACATCCGCGAGAGTCCTCTCTCTTTTCTGAGATTCTTCCTGCGACTTGAGTGCATTCAGGGCACATAGGACAGATACTGATTTATCCTTCTGAGGTGCACATCTGACTGCTTGGCCAGAAGGATGAGTTATCTGAACATATCTGGGTAGAAATCAAACCCTTGTGCTCGGTAAGCCAATCCATGCCTAGGATGACATCCAAACCATTTGATGGTAGAAGGGTAAGGTTAGCTCGAAAGGTTAGACCCTCGATAGAAAGCTTCACTCCCTTGCAGATATGGGTGCTTCTCATCTCACCAAGAGGAGAACTGGTGACTATAGGCTCCAAACGTGGAGTGATAGGTATCTTACTCTCTCGTGCAAACTTAGATGAGATGTATGAACATGTAGCTCCAGAATCAAACAGAATGGATGCTTTAATGCCATTAACAAGAAACATACCGTACACAACATCTGGGGCAGCTTGAGCTTCTTCTGCGTTCAAGTGCGTGAGACGACCACGGCTTGCAGATCCACGGTACTGAGACTTGGGTGCAGCAGGTGCGGGTGTCTTCTCAGGACAGTCAAACACCTTGTGGCCTGGTTTGCCACAACCAAAGCAAGTGAACGGCACACTGCCTGTGGGGGTTGGTGCAGCGGCCTTCCAGCTGCCTGAGTTTGGCGTAGCACGAACAGGCGCAGAGTGATCAGTCCTGTGACGTGGCTGCGATGAGTGCTCACGGGGGTAGCGATCCTTCCCAGCACTGTCACGAGAGCGGTGGTCACGAGAGTAACGGTCGCGGGAGCGATGGTCGCGGGATAAGCGTGAGTGGTCAGCCAAGTAGGTACCACCACTCCTACCCGAGCCATAGGTAGAGTCCTTGCCGTAATGAGGACGGCTAGACGTCTTGTCCCGACGGAACCTCTTACGCTCACGGTCACGGTAGAAGCCCTCGGACTTCTTCTTCTCCCTTCTGAACATTTCTCCTGCCTCCTTCTGGTCTTTCTCGATCTGGATGCAACGATCGATCATGTCATGAAGTGTGTGACTCTTGGTGCCTCCCAGGGCTACCTTGATCTTGGGGTTCAGACCCTTTCTGTATTGCGTGATCTTCTCCTTCTCAGAAGTCGCGACATGCAGAGGTGCATAGCGCAACAAACTGGTGAAGGTGTTGGTGTACTCGCAGATGTCACATCTGTAACACTCTGGTGTTAAGCAAGCATAATCATTTGCATTCTTAAGCATAAGCATCATTATGCATAGCATTAATGAAAAGAGTGATTGTCATTTCATGTTCATGCTTGTTTATTTCAAATTATGCCTGCCTTTTACATGAAGTGCATATGTGATATGAGTGTTTGGTGTTGGATGACCTCTAGGGTAACCTGGACATGTTTAGGACACCAAATGAACCTAGGTTTATGTTCATGGTTTTGGTTAATTAAGTTTTGTTGTCATGATTGACCAAGGTGGACCATTAGAGTAGTTTTGTTTGACTGAATTGGAAGTGGTAGCTAGAGTGCTTGCATGTGTGTGTGCCCTAAATGAAGTTTGTAGAGAATTTCATAAGGAACAAAAGTTGTTTTTACCACTTTTCATGAAAATGCTTGGAAGGTGTTCAAAAATGTTGAAAAAGGGCAAAAATGGGGGCTGATTTTCTATTTTGGGGATTTTTAAAAGGTATTTTATTTGGATTTTTGTATTTCAAAATCTAGGCAGAATCTGGTAAAACTTCTTTAAGATGAAATGTTCTACTCTTCAAAAGCTACATTTCTTCTATTTTGAGTTTTTGCTAATTCGGCTTAGTTTGAAAGTTATTAAGCAGCAAAGTTTGTTCTGAGTTCATGGAAATAACATTTTGGTGACGGCTGTACCCTGGCCGTCAGGAAAATGTTCGGCCACCGCCCATGTCGCCCAGCCCGCGCGCTCCGCGTGGCGCGCGTCGACCGGCCGTCCGAGGCGGCAGCGGCCGTTCGGACAGGCCAAAACGAGGCGCCCGCTCTCCCTCTCGCGGTCCCCTCCTTCATTTTCCCCTCCCTTCTCCTTCCCGCAGCGCTGCACGCTCTCGGCCGCCGCCGCGCAGCACCGAGCTCGCCTCGCCGCCGTTCAAAATTCGCCGTCGCCGGCCACGCATTTTCTCGCCAAGCCCCGCCATCAAGCACGCCTAAGCCCGCTCCGTCTTCCTCTCCCTTCATCTCGGTCAGTTGCCGTAAGTTTCGCCCGAATCGCTCCATTTTCTCCCCGGCCGCCATTGCCGCACCACGGCTTCGCCGTGGTCCCGCCGCTCCGGTCGTCCTCCCTCGCCATTAGGATGCGCAGCAACCGCGTCGTGGTCCGTAGCAGCTAGGACGGTAGTCAGTGAGGTCGATTAGGGTTTCGAGCGGCCGAATTTCGCCGAGCCGCCGCGCGGAGTGTCGCCGCCCCGCCGCGCGTGCGTGGCCGAGCCGCCGTAGTCGAGCTCCCGCTGCTCTGAGTAGCCAGTGAGATGCGCTAGGGTCCCCTCGAGCCAAAGCCGTGGTTAATGCGGTTGGTCGAGTCCCCTATCGCCGGGATTAGGGTTCGCCGGAGTCGGGGTGAGTCGCCGTTCCGCCGCGTCCGTGCTCCGACCGCCCTGAGCCGCTCCCTCCCGTCTTTGGTCCCATAGATCGGTGCACGTTGTTCCCCTCTCCCTTTCCCGCCGGTCGGTGAAGCCCGAGCGCCGCCAGGATGGCCGGCCGAGCGCCGCCGCCGTCGAGGATCTGCGAGTTAGAATAAGAGAAACCCTAGGGTCCTTCGTGCATATCAGCCAGACTCAGTAATTTACCGGTTAGGGCTCAGTTAGTTTCTGGAAAGGTCAGGGTCCCCGGTGTAAAGTGGTTTTTCCTTTTTCTTTTTCAGAATAGATTTCAGATTTGGTTTAAAGCTTTGAAAATTCATAACTTGCTCATTTTTCATCCAAATGAGTTGGTTCAACTTGCAGTATTTTTCTTATGAGATGATCTATGCATGAAAAATATGAAATGTGGAATTTGTGGAACTTTTCTGTATAGCTTTATTTATCTCTATTAATTGTATTTATCTTAGGAAATGCATAACTAATTCTCTGTTGCTCAGAAAAATGTGAGACCAAGTTTGTTGGTTTTCTTATGTCATGCTCTATCTGTGAAAAATGTTGTTAGGCTATGTCATATGTAAATTTTTCTATGTCTAGTTATGGTGCCTATTTTCATGTGAGGATAAATAATTCATAATAAATAATGTATAAGGAGTTTGTGCATGAAACTTTTTGGAGAGTGTTTTTATGTCAATCTAGAGCTAATTATTTTCTGAGATCTGTTGTTTGATATACTTTTATGTACAAAGTATTTTATGCCCCTGGAATTGTGCTGCATTGTCATTTTTGTGCAGGATAAAGTACTTACTGTTTTGACTTGAAATTTTTATGGTAATCTTTATTTGGTATGATTAAGCTTCTGTAATTTTTACAAAATTTTCTGAGTAGTCTAAAGTCATGTTGTAGTTATACCCTGATTTCTTTCGTTTATAAATAATGCTTTAGAGTTATCATTTCATGTGTGTAAAAATGCTTTTTATGCTATTCATGATATGTATGATCTTCTATTGGTTGTGGTTCAGTAGAATGTAGTGTGCAAAACAATGGTTGTTTATAATTCTTTATAGTGTGCGAGTAAAGTTTTAATGCGAGGCTTAATTGGAGATTTATCGGTAGAAGAGAATGCATATGACATGTGCTTATCATACATGTTTCAATATATCATATCATTCATCTTAGTTGAGCATTCATTTACCATCACCATCAGCATTGTAATTATATGTATGCACGGTATTCATACGCACTATGCATCATACAGGATCGTCAGAGCTCGCGACAGTAGTTCCCGGAGCACTAGGAGAGGAAGACCAACAAGAAGCTTTGGTGCGGGAAGCAGCAGCCGAAGAGGATCCCGAAGCTGATCTTCCAGAGTGTCCCGACCATCAGCCAAGTGCTTTTCTGAAAGGCAAGCCCCGGAGCATTCTCCCTGTGGTTTGCAAAAATATCTAACTTGAGTCCTTTATTTGTTGTTGCATTAAGTTATAGGCGTTGTTTTATACCGTTGCTGCATTACTTATATTCCTTGCCACTGTTTATACTTCAACCCTGTTAGGTTCAGGTACGATTATATGCTTAGCCCTGCTTAACTAGATCGGTAGAAGTCGGGTGATTTCCTGTCATCCGCGAGTTATAGGTGGTAACTCGGATGGTTGAATACATTGTTATCTTGGATAACCATGTGGAGATAATAAATCGAGACCGGGCGGGATTGGAGTTGAGAATGAACTGGAGGTTCAATGTGGTTTATCCCGTCTGTGTCGAACTAGGACCCCGTCCGTTGTACGTCCTCAAGTCATATTGAATTTATGCCTCACATTTAGCTAGAAGGATAAGTCGTTCCGACCGCGAAGCCTAATTTTGATTTGGGCCGAGAGTCGACCTGCTGTACGCATCGCATTGGTGAAGATGGGGGACCACGGGTTACGCGGTTGTAAGGCCTGAATATAGCATGGTGCGCCCTGCTGGCAGCCGGACGGTGCCCGGATGTGATGGTACCTGTTGATCTCGCGTTTTTCCTGAATTGGATGTCGGTGACCTGTAGCTCACCATGGCTGGTGAGTGTGGTTTGTGTGTGGAGTACCCGCCAGCTGGTTAGTAATCGATTATAATCGCCATCGTTCCTGCACAGTGAACACTTGACTTGAGCAGCGGCATCATAGTAAGAACTTGAACAAGAGGTGAGATGGTTGAGCTGTTGAGACTGAAAGATACTCAACTAGAATTGGTTACTTTCTATGAATAATTATTACCATGCTTGTTTAGTACAGGTGCTAATGTAGCATGATAAGGATAATCAGATTAAAATACATTGCTAGAAGGTTCTTATTAATTGTTTCTTAATGCAAGCTTTTTCGCAATTTAAATGAGTCAGCTATCCTACTTATACAGCCTTGCATACTCCTTGGAGTCTTTTATTTTAGTTTATGACGGGTAAGTCTAGCTGAGTACATCCTCGTACTCAGGGTTTTATTTCCCATGTTTTTGCAGATGGTGAGATGCTTTATGGTTATTGTCAGAACTGTTTCTATCCCGCCTTGGGCGATGACTAGACCTTGGGCATGGTCACTCTTCTCTACTTGATGCTTTTGCTGGATGTGAACCAAGGACCTGGCACTATATTTCAAATGTGTGTGTGTGGTATTTGAACTTAAATCGCTTCCGCTTTTATTTGAAACTGGACTTGGTTTGTAATAACTCTATTTCGTACTCCGATGATGTTTTAAAACTATGTGCGAACTGTGTACTTGTGAATGGAACCGCTAAACTATTACGATCTTGGTCGTGTCGAAAAAGTTTGAAATCTTTCGAGATTTCACGGACTACCGGGTTTATTAGGTCTCAATCATATGATTTGCTGAATTAATGGCGGATTATGTGCTTGTGCTCTAATAAATTGGTCGGTTCTGTTACAACATCCCTTCTGGGTGAGGTTACGGAATTCCTCCTCTTTCTGCTCCATGACTCCCTCAGGAACATGGTACTCGATGAACTCATCTGCGAACTCATCCCAGGTGATGTGATCGGGGTCCTCATGAGCTTGGCGGTAGCTGTCCCACCAGGAACGCGCAGCTCCAGTGAGGTGGTGAGCAGCGATACCGACTCGCTCCTCTGGGGTACAAGTGGTAAGCTCCAGCTTCTTCTCAATCTCGCGAAGCCAGTCATCAGCTTCCAGCGGTTCCTTGTAGGTGCCATCAAAAGTGGGTGGCCCGAGCTTTAGAAAACCCTCAAGTTTCCTCTGGAAGTCATTCGGATTTCCTCCAAAGCGGTGATTGGCTCCATTGACCAAAGCGGCAAGCAGCTGTGTCTGTTGCGCCATCACTTCTGCCAGGCTTGGCGGTGGTGGCGGTTGCGGAATCGGCTGCGGCGGAGGCACATTGCCATGGGCATCACCTCCTCCAGCGGCACTTCCTGCTGGCGGGGTCCGCTCGCGATCGTTCCCACCCTGGTTGAGGTCGATGGGTGGAACACGAACTCCCCTTTGTCCATAGCGTCTTCCACGCCCAAGCTCGGGTTCGGGTAGAGGCGGACGGTTGCCCAGACGTGCGGAGCGACGTGCAGACATCTGCGACACGGGTCGACAACTGTTTAGCACTTATTGGTTAAATATAATTAAATGACTTCAACGATTTAAGGAAAAAAATTTAATCTATCCAACACTCATACAAAGAAGCAATAAGAGCCATAAAATGCGATAAGATTGATCATTCATTACATGGTTGCATTACATGGCATCATCTCTAGCAGCTACGCTAGATGACGTGCGAGACTCGCACTACGCGAAGGTAACTCATGGATACAAGCTAACTCAACTCTAACTCATGACGTGGCCACGCAGGGTCCACTCTACTCTGACTCATACATCGGCGCGTTGTACACTGCTGGGTGAAAACGGTTGCCAAGAACTGTCAACTCTTCCTGTGACATGTGAAGGCGCTTCACATAAGCCTGAGCTTCTCTGAACTCCTTGGTAAGTGGCAGGTTGGTGGGAGCTGGACAGTGGTCGTGCCTCAAGAGAGAGTAGCCAATCTGAAAAGTTTCCTTAAAGGGGTCCTTGCGTCTGGCTGACAAAGGAAGTCTGTCACGCAACTCAGCGTACTCCTGGCAGCGTCTCTCGTCGGCATTCTTCCAAGCTGTCTTGAGTCTCTTGTACCTGTCCACCAAGGTCTCATTCTGAATCATCAGGGCAATCAGATGGCCTTGGTTGCACTGTGCTTTCGCTTCTGATTTCTTCAGGGCTTTTACGAGCATTGACTTCTCACACTGCACGGTGAAGTTGCTCTTGCCATCCTCCCGTCTTCTCTTCTGTAGTTCTTTGATCTCCATATCCTTGTCCATCTTCTCTCCCTCCAACTGGAGAACTCTTGCATCAAGGTAGTAGTTTCAGAGCCCAATGTCCTCAACCTTGTCTCGCAAATCAGCGACCTCGGCTCTGTGAGCCCTTGCCTGACGTGCGAGCTTGTCCTTCAGCTGGGCAACTGTAGCCTCGAGTTCTTCTTTCTCCTTAGCTTCCTGCTTGCAGAACTCCTGGTACTCCATCAGAGTGTTGCGGTCGAGGCGTCTCTTCTTCTCCAGGTGCTCTATGTAGCGGTTCTGCTCGAAGAGGTGAGCGGCGGAGGCACGGTTGCACAGACTGGTCTCTGCTAGGATGATTGGCCTGACCAGATCATCCTGCTGCTCTGGTGTGAGGAGAGAGTTCAGGGCCTGAGGAAGAAGGCGAAACTCTGTGTTGCGAAGGTGCTCATAAGCGATCTTCATCACTTCACGCAGAGCCTTGAGTGACACAGACTGGACTCCTTCTTCGATTGAGTCCTCAATTGTCATCTCCATGAGAGCTGGTACTGAGGGCAGAGTCTGACTTGCAGGGACCTCTAGGTGAGTGACCACGTAACCCTTGATTCCTCCTTCTGAGTCCGGTGCTCCAGTGCAGGTGTACTTGATCTCCTCGACAGGCACTCCGAGTACTCCCAAAACACGACGCAGAGTGTACGGAAAGCCTGGAAACTCCTGTCCCTGGTAGGTGAACTCAGCCTTGGGTATGCTGCTCAATGGTCCAAGCGGGGGTCCAAAGCTTGTCATCTGCACGTTTCAAGGGAAGAAGGGTCAGCAAGTCAGTAACAATAGAGAAGCCTTGCATAAGAAGAAATGCAGGGTCGGTATATAACCGAAAGAAAAACTGGTTTGTCCTGTACTAACGTCCATTTCTAGGGTTTCGTCCTAAGGTCAAGTATGGCTCCGATACCAACTGAAACGACCTTGATTTCCGCGAAGGGAAATCCACAGTGTCGGAGTGTAATATGACCATTTAAATCACATTACCCGATAACAGTTGAATCCATAATCCATACATCGAGCAAAAGAGTGCAAATAGAGGGAGTTACAATAACTTATTACATCGCCACAGGGCGGAATCAGAGTTCATGCAGCATAACAAATAAAGCTTGAGGTGCGGAAGCTATCTTCATCTCTCCAACTTGAGCGTAGGCACGAAACCCTCAATCGCTGTACTCCCCAGATGAGTACTCACTCCTTGAACCTGAAACCAAATTTTCAGTACGATTTGTACTGGCCACACTCCCACCCTATGCATTGCTTTGTGGAAGTGGGTGCAAAATAAGGGTATCTCAAAAGGAACCTATAAAGGCTGGGTTTTCCTATGCAATGTTCAAGTATATAAAACAAAAGTATAATAAACAAGTTTTAAACACAAACCCATTCCCTTCATCTATCTCCATCCATAACTGTAGCATCATCTCATCTCATCTCCAACACCCTCTCAGACTCTGGTCGACAAGCCAACTCCCTCTTGGCTTGCCTCAGCGGCCCGCAGCCCTCAAACTGGCTCACGACCGGGAAACACACTCAGAGGAAGGTAGAACACTCCACTCACTAGTCCGATGCATGCGAAACATAGGAAAGGTCCATAGCCGAAGATTCGGCATATGTATCGATCGATCAACCATACACTCTGCAGAGGTTTCACTAATCCACCAGATAACCATCATCGATGCACGCGCGCACCTAGGCAGATTCCGGGCGCCTACTGCCATAGGCGATGCCACTCTACCATCCAGCACTGGGTCACTGGAACTGTGAAGAGAGCATGTATCCGCTCCCGAAGAGGATGCCATGCCATGTACCCACTCCCGAAGGGGGTGCCATGATCGTCTCGGTAGGGTGTTAGCTCCATCCCATGCATATACCTTCCTATCACTTCTCGCCTAGCAGTAGTGGCATCGACCTATCCAGCGGTTCGGCCGTCTCCCCCCCATGGAGAGCGAGTGGAAAGCAAGAGATTCCTAGGTCCGGATACCAGCGCAACAGTTCCTAGATTTGACCAAACCGGGATATCTTCGTCAGGGTTTATCTTTAACGTGCTACCACGGCACCTTCATCCCGGGCTCCACCTTTCCGAGGATCACACCCAAGGACCACCATCACATCTCAGTTAGCCCGCCATAGGCTCCTCGCATGGGAATGTCCAGAACCATTCCCTGGCAAGACTTGCTCCAAAAGCTCGTCGTAGATCCCGGCTCGATCGACTCAACCCTCACCCTACTCCCTGCCGTAAGCTCCACCCCAAACCCGGATATAACATCATCAGCTCACATACTCATCTGAAACATCAACTCACACATCCAGCCTGGCACCCTCCAGGCCTTCCCCGGGTTCATCACGTCGCATCAAAATATAAGCGAGTGAAGTATAGAAATTATAAGCATAGCAGATAAGCAGGTGGCTATCATAACAGCGGGTAAGCAGGTGATAGTTTACAACAAGGTAGGGCTCATCAAATAAATACTCTATCATGCAGTCCTAGCATAGGCATAGCATTATAGCAACATGAATGTAAAGCACTAGCCATACTATAATTGTCATGCGTAATGGGATCTACGAGGTTGGGTGGTGTGTGGCACCTTCACTGACGTAGCTGTCGGACTTCTCCTGGTAGTCACTGTCGTCAAGCTTGTCCTCGCTCGAGCCTGTAACGAGATTTAACGGTCGCAGAGGCGACCCCTATAGATTAGCACAAAGAACGAATGCAAAATAGAAGATCCAAATACACTCAAACATAGCCTAGATAGATAGGGCTCGATTTATAGAAAATTTGGATATGTGGATCATAATTTTCTGAGCTCGTATGAATTAGATATCAATTTTCAAAGATTTAACCATTTTCTAAAAAGAGAAAGGGGCTCGAGGGGTTACGGTCTCAAGGTTACGCTCTCGAGGGGTATACATTCGAGGGGTATGCTCTAAGGCGGAGAGACTGCTCTGCTCCCACAACGGTGCTCGCTCTCGAGGGTACTGTCTCGAGGGTTACGCGCTCGAGGGGTACGGTCTCGAGGGATACGGTCTCGAGGACACGATCGCGAGGATGCGGTCTCGAGGGTACTGCTTTCGAGGACATGCTCGAAGACGGAAAACTGCTCTGCTTTGACAGCGGGGCTCGGCTGGTTACGACGGGGTTAAAGATCCGGCGAGGGCTGCTCCAAGACTTCGCTAACTCGTGCATCGTCCTCGGGTCGTCAAGGCGAACACGTAGGCGGTCATCGAGTCAGGAGCTTGGTTCCGGCGACGTGCTTTACGGCGGACAGCGGCTCGAGGGTGACGGTGCTCGAGGTGTAGAACTCGAGGGTCGACGCGTCGAGGTGTCAAACTCGAGGGTCTGTCCTCCGACGGGTCAAACTCGAGGGTCGGTTCTTCGAAGGGTCGAACTCGAGGTTCGGTTGTCGAAGGGGTCAAACTCGAGGATCGGTTGTCGAAGGGGTCGAACTCGAGGGACGAGATTGGCTCGAACGCGGAGTTCCTCCTCGGCGATCGACGACGGAAGAACCCTCGATTCCTGGTGCCACAAAGGATCTCCGGTGCCATTAACCCACCCATCGGTTTCGGGACTTCACGACGGTCACGTCGATGGGCTTCAGGGCGACAGCTTCACTTCTGTGTCGAGCTCGACGGCAGACGGTGGCTCGATGGCGACGGTGCTCGATGTACACTTCACACCGAGTCACTACAGCTCCAATTGGTGGCGTCGATGGACGGTTGGAGTCACGCAACGCCTGCTCGAGGTGCCGGCGGTGACCAAAACACACGGCGGAGTCCGCGCGGGCAGCAACTCCCACGGCGGAGCTTCGACAGGTCCTCGGTGCACGGCAACGGCACTCCGAGAGGGTCCACGGTCTCCATCTTGCCCACTCGATGCAGCTCGTCACGGCGGAGCTTCCTGGCTTCTTCCTGCTCCTCGAGGGTGGTCGATGGTGGCAGGAACGACGGTGAACGACGGCGTTCTGGAGCGGCAACGTACTGACACGTCGATGACAAGGTGGTTCGGGTCGATGCTCTGGTGAGGCAAACGCAGAGCTGGGGTGCACACGGGGTCCGTCTCATCAAGGCGAGCGCGGATCCGGAAACAACGGAGGTCGAGGCTCAACGGAAAGGCGACTGGGTGATCTTGCCACGGCGGAGCTTGGCGCGCGGCGATGAACTGGGCGGCTTCCATTCCGGCATCCTACCGATGCCGTGGTCCGAGGGGCTCGGCTAGTCTCGTGTGTGTGTGCGGGTGTGTCCAGTGAGGTTGGTAGTGACCTAGGCCTACGCGCTCACGGCGGAGCGCCATGGCCAACAGCACGGCGGAGGGTTCGAGAGGGCGGCGATGGCGGTGCTCACCGACGGTCGAAGAGGATGGAGGTGCGGTACAAGTCCAAGCGGCTTCGGCTCGCGGTACTGCTCCTCCTTCCTGCCCTCGACGCAGCAGCAGCGGCTCCGAGTCGACGGTCTCCCTCCTCAGCTCCGGCGGCGGCGTCTTCTTCTTCCCCGACTCCTTCCTTCCCCTTCAGCTCTTCTCCAAACGAGGCTGGTAAGGTGGAATGGGGTTTCACCAGAGCGGTGGCGGCGATCTGGGAACCCTAGGATGCCGGGGTGCTTGCTTTATAGGGCGGTCGCGGTGGTAGGTAGCAGACGGACGGCCGATCACAGCTTTGCTTGATCGAGTGGTCAAGGGATGTCCAAGTCAGCAGCTGGGGTTCGAAATGGGTCCAGAGAACAGCGAGAGAGGGCTAGGTAACGCTGGGTGTCGAGGTTCTTTATGGCGGCAGCGTTCCACTGCGGCGACAGTGCAGGTGCGCGCGCGCGCAGAGAATATTGCCTGTGGCCGTGGGAACTTTACGCGGGCTGGTCGGTCCAGGTGGCTTGCGGACGCGCGTCGATGCAGGGCGTCACTGGATCGAGCGGTCGAGGGAGGTTGCTTAGGAGCGACGCCGGGGAACAGTGCTGACGCGAGCACGCACGGCCGGTCGGGTGACCTCAGCGGGCGCGATGACACGTGGGTTCCACTTCGAGGCCCCATCGTCAGCGACTCCTCGGCAACGGAGGCTCGGTGCGGCGCGCGGACGCGCGCAGCTCTTGCTGGGCCGTCGGCCTGGTTGGGCCTCGCAGCGCGGGGTCGAGCGGCGAGCAGGGGGTCGAGCGGCGTGCAGGGGTCGAGCGGCGAGCGGAGGGTCGAGCGGCGAGCAGGGTCGAGCGGCGAGCAGGGTCGAGCGGCGAGCAGGGTCGAGCGGAGGGTCGAGCGCATGCAGGCCGGGTCGACGGGGCTGCTCGGGCCGGTCTCCTTCTTTTCTTTTTCTTTTTCTTTTTCAAATATATTTATATATATACTTATATATATATGCAGTGTGCTTATTTTGTGTTACAGAATAGTGAGCATACATGGCCCAAATACTTCTAGGGTATTATTCCCTTAATATTTATTTGTCAAAATAAATATTATGTTGTTATTTTTAATAACCAGCACATAAACCAAATAAGAATCCAAATCACTCTTTTTAATGCAACATGATGATTAAACAAATGAAACATTAAAATGTAACAAGCGAACATAGAGCATGGTTATGAGATGTTAATTAATTTACAATATGTGAATGCCATGCATGACATGCTAGGGTTGATGCATATGTAAGGGGTGGATGATGACATGTCGCACCACATCATTCAAGGTTTTGTCGAAAAAATTTTGTAGTTCGAATTTTCGGGTTGTTACAGTCCTTCCCCCTCATTGGAATCTCGTCCTCGAGATTTAAGAGGTGTCATACCCTTCGAAGAGGTAGGGATACTGTAGCAGAAGTTGATTCTCATCTTCCCACGTTGCTTCTCATTCAGTGTGATTGCTCCATTGAACCTTGCACATAGGGATAGACTTGCTTCGGGTCTCTTTGGTGTCATAACCCAAGATCTTGATTGGGTGCTCCTTGTACTCAAGAGTATCCTGGATATCCAGCACATCAGTGGTGACTGCTTCCTCTTCTGGTACCCTTAAGCACTTACGTAACTGTGAGACATGAAAAACGGGGTGTACTCCTGTTAACTCGGGAGGTAGTTCAAGCTTATAAGCAAGCTTCCCAATTCTCTGACAGATACGATACGGTCCAACATATCTTGGGGCCAACTTCCCTTTTACGTGGAATCTGACGGTACCACGAAGTGGAGACACTTTGAGGTAGACAAAATCCCCAACTTCGAACTCAAGGTCTCGACGCCTTTTGTCGGCATAGCTCTTCTGTCGGCTCTGGGCGATCCTCAGGTTCTCTCTGACTTGAGCTACTCCTTCTTCGGCTTCCTTGATCTTGGCGGGGCCAAAGACTGCTCTTTCGCCTGGATGGTCCCACATCAACGGGGTTCTACATGGCTTGCCATAAAGAGCCTGGAAGGGTGACATCTTGATACTTGCCTGGTAGCTGTTGTTGTAAGAGAACTCAGCAAACGACAGACACTTCTCCCAATCTGTTCCATATTTGAGAACACTGGCACGAAGCATATCTTCTAGAATTTGATTCAACCTTTCTGTCTGACCATCTGTTTGCGGGTGATAAGCAGTGCTGTAATCAAGGTCAGTCCCAATGGACTCGTGAAGAGATTGCCAGAATCGGGACATGAATTGGGGCCCACGATCCGACACAATACTCTTAGGAGCTCCATGAAGCCTCAAAATATCCTTGATGTACAAATCTGCCAACTGCTCTGCACGTATCATAGTTCTGACTGGTATAAAATGTGCTACCTTCGTCAGACGATCGACTATTACCCATATAGAGTCATGACCTTGTTGAGATCTAGGTAATCCCACGATAAAGTCCATGGATATGCTCTCCCACTTCCATTCAGGAACATCGAGTGGTTTGAGTAATCCAGCGGGCCTTCTGTGTTCAGCCTTGACTCTGTTACAGATGTCACATTCGGCCACATGTCTTGCAATGTCTGATTTCATGCCTTTCCACCAGAAATGCTTCTTCATATCTTGATACATCTTTGCACCACCGGGATGGATGCAATACTTAGAGTCATGTGCCTCTGACAGGATTTCCTTACGCAAAGCAGGATTGCTGGGCACACAGATTCTATCCTTGAACCAGATGGTTCCATGCTCATCTTCTCTGAATTCGGGGCTGTATCCTAGCTTCATCAACCCACGAATGTACTCCATTTCTTCACAACTCTTTTGAGCTTCACGAATTCGCTCGGTGAGCTTATACTCGATACGAAGTTCGTGCAACAACCCATGGGGTACTATCTCAAGATGAAGATCTTCAATCTCTTTCTTCAATTCAGGCGGCAGGGTCGATAAGAACAGGGCATGACAATAGGTCTTGCGACTAAGAGCATCAGCGACTACATTCGCTTTTCCAGGATGGTAGTGAATCTCCATGTCATAGTCCTTGATTAGCTCTAGCCATCTGCGCTGTCTCATATTCAGATCTTCTTGAGTGAAGAAATACTTCAAGCTCTTGTGATCGGTGTATATATCACACTTGTTGCCAATAAGATAATGTCTCCAGATCTTCAGAGCATGCACAACAGCTGCTAGCTCTAGATCATGCGTGGGGTATCGTTGCTCGTGCTCCTTTAGCTGTCGGGAAGCATAAGCAATAACCTTCCCATTCTGCATTAGCACACAGCCTAGCCCTTGGCGAGAGGCGTCGCAGTAGACGACAAAGTCGCTAGTGATATCAGGTAAGGCTAGGATAGGTGTGGTGGTTAGCTTCTCCTTTAGAGTCTGGAAACTGTGTTCACACTCTGGTGTCCATTCGAACTCATTAATCTTCTTCAAGAGATTTGTCATAGGACGAGCTATCTTCGAGAAGTTCTCAATGAATCGGCGATAGTAACCTGCCAATCCCAAGAAACTCCTGATTTCGGACACATTGCGAGGTTGTTCCCATTCTTTTACAGCCTCTATCTTTGCAGGGTCTACAGCAACTCCATCTGCTGAGAGTACATGACCAAGAAAAGCAACTTCTTCAAGCCAGAACTCACATTTGCTGAACTTAGCATAGAGCTGGTGTTGGGACAACTTCTCGAGCACTATCCTCAAATGTGCTTCATGTTCTTCGGCAGAAGGTGAATAAATCAGAATGTCGTCAATGAAAACCACAACAAACTGATCAAGATCCTCCATAAACACTTTGTTCATCATGTTCATGAAATAGGCTGGGGCATTCGTGAGACCGAAGGATACAACGGTGAATTCATACTGCCCATAGCGTGTGACAAAAGCTGTCTTGGGAATGTCTTCTTCCCGAATCTTCATTTGATGATAACCAGATCTGAGATCAATCTTCGAGAAGTACTTAGCACCACGAAGCTGATCAAGCAAGTCATCGATCCTTGGCAGAGGATACTTGTTCTTGATGGTGACGGCGTTGAGATTGCGGTAATCAACACACATCCTCATCGAACCATCTTTCTTTTTCACAAACAGAACAGGTGATCCCCAGGGCGAAGCACTAGGCCTAATAAAGCCCTTATCGGAAAGTTCCTTCAACTGCTTCTTGAGCTCTTCTAGCTCATCCACTGACATGCGGTACGGTCGCTTAGAGATGGGACTGGTTCCGGGCACAAGATCAATGATGAACTCAACATCACGATCTGGTGGCATGCCGGGCAACTCTTCTGGAAACACATCCTCATATTCCTTGACAACGGGAACATCCGCGAGAGTCCTCTCTCTTTTCTGAGATTCTTCCTGCGACTTGAGTGCATTCAGGGCACATAGGACAGATACTGATTTATCCTTCTGAGGTGCACATCTGACTGCTTGGCCAGAAGGATGAGTTATCTGAACATATCTGGGTAGAAATCAAACCCTTGTGCTCGGTAAGCCAATCCATGCCTAGGATGACATCCAAACCATTTGATGGTAGAAGGGTAAGGTTAGCTCGAAAGGTTAGACCCTCGATAGAAAGCTTCACTCCCTTGCAGATATGGGTGCTTCTCATCTCACCAAGAGGAGAACTGGTGACTATAGGCTCCAAACGTGGAGTGATAGGTATCTTACTCTCTCGTGCAAACTTAGATGAGATGTATGAACATGTAGCTCCAGAATCAAACAGAATGGATGCTTTAATGCCATTAACAAGAAACATACCGTACACAACATCTGGGGCAGCTTGAGCTTCTTCTGCGTTCAAGTGCGTGAGACGACCACGGCTTGCAGATCCACGGTACTGAGACTTGGGTGCAGCAGGTGCGGGTGTCTTCTCAGGACAGTCAAACACCTTGTGGCCTGGTTTGCCACAACCAAAGCAAGTGAACGGCACACTGCCTGTGGGGGTTGGTGCAGCGGCCTTCCAGCTGCCTGAGTTTGGCGTAGCACGAACAGGCGCAGAGTGATCAGTCCTGTGACGTGGCTGCGATGAGTGCTCACGGGGGTAGCGATCCTTCCCAGCACTGTCACGAGAGCGGTGGTCACGAGAGTAACGGTCGCGGGAGCGATGGTCGCGGGATAAGCGTGAGTGGTCAGCCAAGTAGGTACCACCACTCCTACCCGAGCCATAGGTAGAGTCCTTGCCGTAATGAGGACGGCTAGACGTCTTGTCCCGACGGAACCTCTTACGCTCACGGTCACGGTAGAAGCCCTCGGACTTCTTCTTCTCCCTTCTGAACATTTCTCCTGCCTCCTTCTGGTCTTTCTCGATCTGGATGCAACGATCGATCATGTCATGAAGTGTGTGACTCTTGGTGCCTCCCAGGGCTACCTTGATCTTGGGGTTCAGACCCTTTCTGTATTGCGTGATCTTCTCCTTCTCAGAAGTCGCGACATGCAGAGGTGCATAGCGCAACAAACTGGTGAAGGTGTTGGTGTACTCGCAGATGTCACATCTGTAACACTCTGGTGTTAAGCAAGCATAATCATTTGCATTCTTAAGCATAAGCATCATTATGCATAGCATTAATGAAAAGAGTGATTGTCATTTCATGTTCATGCTTGTTTATTTCAAATTATGCCTGCCTTTTACATGAAGTGCATATGTGATATGAGTGTTTGGTGTTGGATGACCTCTAGGGTAACCTGGACATGTTTAGGACACCAAATGAACCTAGGTTTATGTTCATGGTTTTGGTTAATTAAGTTTTGTTGTCATGATTGACCAAGGTGGACCATTAGAGTAGTTTTGTTTGACTGAATTGGAAGTGGTAGCTAGAGTGCTTGCATGTGTGTGTGCCCTAAATGAAGTTTGTAGAGAATTTCATAAGGAACAAAAGTTGTTTTTACCACTTTTCATGAAAATGCTTGGAAGGTGTTCAAAAATGTTGAAAAAGGGCAAAAATGGGGGCTGATTTTCTATTTTGGGGATTTTTAAAAGGTATTTTATTTGGATTTTTGTATTTCAAAATCTAGGCAGAATCTGGTAAAACTT
>JALGXP010000870.1:0-21000 GCA_023333625.1 Bothriochloa decipiens
TCAGTTGTCCAGCTCACGCGCGGGATTGCTTCAATGCAAGTTGAAGAAGAGAGGGCATCAGCCATCAGCATCGCGCACGGGCCAGCCGAGTCAGCGTGAGCTGTAGCAAATTAAAATGGAAGGATCATGGTTTCTACAATCGGACGGCGTTCATGGAAGGAAATCTTGTGAGTACCACGGATCTGGTCCGGCCCTTGGCCATCAATTCGTGCCTTTGCCGCACTCGTCGTGCCTAGCCAATTTCAGGGGCGCCGTCTTCTAAGACGAAACTAAATTCGCATGGGCATGCGCTGTGCCTCGACGAACGCATAATGACGAGGTGGCGCGCCGCCGATCCGATAAACACGGCCGTGAAAGACGGGCCCATTGGCCATCGAGGCAGCCCGCGCGCCCACCTAGAGCGCGGGGCCACAGTGCCAATCCGCACGCGAGAGAGGAATCGGTAATGGCAGACCACGAGGTCGCCATACGTCGTCGCGGCGTCCTCGTCGTCGCAGCCGCCGCCGCAGCCGCAGAACGCGCCTAACTTCAGAGGTAGCAGCATATGGCCCGCATGTTATCCTCTGCGTGAGCCGGTGGGCGCCCGTTGTTTAATCTCCGGGCGGCCGGGTAGGTGGAGTGGGACGAGCTGCTCAGGCCAGCAAATCGTTGCTGCCAAATACAAAAAGAGGAAATCGAAGTTCGATGATTAATTAGCGCCGAAGCCAGTACATTAAACTACGTAAACCGCATGAAGTTAGTAACGCTCAAGGGAGGGAGGGAGGGAGGAGAACCGGTATAAAAGATGCGGCATCGTCGTTGGCAGCCGCGTCCTGAGTCGCCGCCGACGCTTTTTCCTCATCCCTTCTCCTTTTCTCCCTTGCTGGTCGCTGCAGCTCCCGCCGCCGAGTCCTCGCCGCCGTTGACCGAGATGCCTCGCCATCTCTCGCCTTCTCGGAACGGCCGCCGTCGTCGCGTCAAGGATTCAAGGTGCGTAGACCGCGGCTTTGCAGAGAATGTGCGCTGGCATGCGAATTCTCTGCCGCTGCTGCCTGTTACGATTTCTGTTACGTTCTCAACATTTCCTCTGTGCATCAGTGCCTGTGTTCACCGTCTGTCTAGGGCAGATCAATGTCATGTCTTATCACAGCTTTAATCTCATAGTGATTGGTTTGCGGTGGTCATTGCGTGATTGTGTCTGTAGGGACAGGGAGTAGGGACACGCCTAAAGATTTCACGAAGCCGCGGGCATGATCATCCAGGCTAGGCCAGATCTGCAATGAGCAATACCCTTTCGTTTCTTTGCTATCATCGTCCCCATTTGCCCTGTTCTCTTTACTTTTCTGATACTATACTACTGTTGACGACCATGTCATCACCTCACCTCATCATGGTCATGGATCCAGCCTGGTAACCATTTCGCCCATAAAAGAAAAGATACTAGGGGGTTGATATGATTAATAGATGCACAGAGACGAAAATAGAAAAAAAAGTCAGCTCCTGCGGTGGCTGGATATATTCATATAATTGTTTGGATGGTTTTTCGGTGGGAGGGGAGGCAGCCGCCGCTAGAATTACAAGCATAGGGACAAGTGCGTTTTCAGCAGCAAACTACGTCCGGATACGGACAGAGAGCTATAGATGGATCACACATTCTGGCCCTGGTGCGAGAGCGGCCCCTATCATTTCCTGTTGTTTGTTGTTCCAAATTCTATCCGCAAAGCAAAAGGCCAGCTTCTAACTGGAGCGAAGCAGAGGTCCGTCACCGGAGGCTTGGGCCGGAGCGAAGTGACTTGCGCACGACTTGCGCCCCTGCGGTGGGTGCGGGGGGGCTGCCTCCCCCGCGGTACAGACCCTTTAGGATTTTTACCTTATATTTTACCTGTAAGCCACCGCACGGGAAGGTGAGATGAGTTGTAATTCCTCGGCTTTTGTAACCTCCACCAAATATAGTGAAGACTGGTTTGCTGGCTGGCGTCCGTAGTTTTTTCCTCTCTTATTGAGAGGGTTTCCACATTAAATCTCGTGTCTCCTGTGTGCTTTGATCTTGTTTTGCTTCTTGATTGACATCAATATTTTATAACAAGTGGTATCGGAGCATTGGTTTTTTCAAATCAGGGCATTGAGATGTCGTAAATGAAGTTTGATCTAGCACCGCTCGACTACAAGATGAGATTTTTGTTGTGGCAAGTCAAGATGCGCGCCGTCCTGGCGCAAACCAGTGACTATGACATGGCGCTGGACTCGTTCGGGAAGAAGGATCAAAAGGATTGGACTCCCGATGAGCATCGTAAAGATCGTAAGGCTCTGTCGCTTATTCAACTTTATCTTCATAATGATATTTTGCAAGAAGTGCTGCAGGAGAGAACTGCTGCGTCCCTTTGGTTGAAACTGGAATCGATCTGCATGTCAAAAGATCTAACCAGTAAAATGCATATGAAGATGAAGCTATTCTCGCACAAACTCTAGGAAGGAGGATCGTTGATGAACCACATATCTGTTTTCAAGGAGATCGTGGCCGATCTGAAATCCATGGAGGTAGAGTTTGATGATGAAGATTTGGGACTCATGTTATTATGTTCGCTGCCTAGTTCATATTCCAATTTCCGTGACACTATCCTTTTGAGCCGTTGTAGCAGAACCTCCTAAATCATATGGCCCACATGCATTATTATTGTCTAAACAGACTCCAAATAATAATAAATATGTTCCATACAACTTAAAAAGTCTGTCAGGTAAATCCTGAATCATCCACGATTCTTCGAGCAGGATCAATCATTATAAAGAGATATTGCAGTATTACAACAGTTTCATACAAATAAGATATATCGGAGTAAAACAGCGGAATGATTATAATAACATAAGTTTATAAAAGTTTAGTTTCAAACCTTACAAACCATAAGTTTAAATTGTACAAACCATAATAGTAGTGGAGTAACGATAGATAACTTTATTACAAAACCAGGTTATAAGCTCTGCCCAAGAGCCAAAAATTCTACTCGTCGTCACTTTCCGTAATGACTGTCATGCAGCAGGATGCGAAGCACTCCTGCTCATGGGGTTCACCTGCAACAAGGGTTTAACAAACCCTGAGTACAAAAGTACTCAATAAGACTAACCCGACGAAAGAAAAGGGGTGAAGACTCAGGAAATACAGGCTAGAGGGACAAGGTAAGGCTTACAGGAGATAAGGATTTTTTTTTGCGAAAAAGCATTGACATAAAGTAAAGCTGTATTGCTCTAGATCCAGATTACCAACCAACTTTATTTTGATACCTTATCATCATTCAAGTTGTTACTACGATGATGAACACCGATCGAGTCTTCTTCTCTGAGAAGCAACGACGATTCGAATCCATTTTCATACCTAGCTGGGACCTAGATCTAGATATGCATGAGGCTCCAACCAAATTGCATACCAGACCAAAGATATATCGGGACAACAACCGCAGCCATATATCACCATATGATACACGTGAGCTCTTTGACCCAGTGTATCGATATACATGGGAAATTAAACCCACAGTATACCACATTATGACATATGTGGGAACTCTGACCCATAAAATATCACTCCATGACATACCTGGGCTCCAACCCTTAGTATATCACTTTATGCATATGGATTTTTAGTTTCTCGATATCACCAGATCACCATCGACACGGGACCTAGGGAATCAATAGACGAAAACACTACAGAGGGACTCCTTTCCCAATGCAAGTTACCCGTCCGGACTCGATTTATTAACTATTAACATGATTCCAACAAGTAAGCCACCCTCATCTTTTTCATTCTTTTACCTTTTGAAAACCTAACTAATTAAGCAGGGCTAAGCATTACTACACATCTTCCAGTTAATAGGTAACAAGGAATATAGAAGTAAGACAGGTAATGCAATCGTTGGGTTTTTACTCAACTCCTATTACTTAATGCAACATATCATAACCGAAGAGATAAGACTTTTATAAAACAAAAGTAGGGTTAGAATGCATCCGGGGCTTGCCTTGGTGGTCGGGGTAGATGGTTTCAAACTCTGGATCAACTCCTGATTTCTGAATCTGCTCTTCCTTGGGATCTGGGGCGATAATGTTAAACTCTCCGTTAACGGAAACTATACGAGAAAATGATATGCTTCAACATGATAGAATAGTAAACATGATGCTTGATGGATGCATGACCAGATTAAAGGCTTGAGTATAACTTTCCATCACGATAAAGTTGCAAGCCAACAAAACTTACTCACTAAGTTCGTTAGAGTTAACTACGTCATTAAAGAAATTATTTAAGCACATGAAATAACGTTGATTAAGCCCTAATGACATAATCCAGGTAAGCGCAAACAATTAATTAAAGTGCCCAAGGTCATTAGGGTTAATGACCTAAGGTCATCAAGCAATCCCAAAGTCAAACAAGCCTATAATGATTAAGCATAATTAAAGGGGTTAATTAATTATTTAAAAGCATAAAATAAAGGAATAAAAAATTAAATTTGCCTAATTAAGTTTAAAATTTTATTTTAAAAAGCTCTTGGTCTAATTAGATGGCAAAACAATTTTCAAAAATAAAAGCCAATTATTTTATTTATTAAAAATCATTGAAGGTGCATTTTTTAATTAAAAGAGATAATTTTAACTTATGCAAAAAGTACTCAAATTTGATATTTCATATTTTTTCTAGATAGAGAATATTATAAAGATTATACACAAAAATTTTTAGAATTTTTGGAGTTATACATGAATTACTATGATTTTTCAAAGAAAATAGCATTTAAATCATTTTCTAGAAATAGAAAAAGAAAATAAGCACAGTGTCCCCGCGCTGACCGACGGCGGCGCGATGGTTGACTGGCGATTTCTCGCCGGCAGCGAGGTCTCCGGTGACGAGGTTTGATCCTACAAGCTCAACTTGACACGACGAGTCGATTGGACTAGCTAATGGAGCGACGGGGCAACAGCGGCACACTGGCCGGTGGCCATGGCGGCGCGGCGGCGCGGCTGCAAGCCTCACCGGAGGCTTCTCCGGCGATGATGAGCGCACGTGCATACGCGGGATACTCAGGCAAACACGTTGGGCCAGAAGATGGAGCCGTCCCTGGCCCCCAGCCAAGATGGCTACGCGCGCGGCGGCGCTGGCAAGACCGTGCCGGCGGCGAGCCACGGCGGCCGGACGCTACGGTGCGGTAGAGCTGAAATTGAGAGCATGGACAGGTGTAGGAGCTCACCGCAGTGACGATGCGCACGCTATCGGGCTCGGAGGCGGGCTGAGTCGAGCTGTAGTCGGCGGCGGTGATGGCGGCGGCGGAGCTCAGATGGCAAGGGCGGCGTCACGGTGGTTCCTGTGCACCATTAAGCCGACCAAGATACGCATGAGGGGCAGGACTACATGGAGAACATGATAGCAAGGTCAATGGAGATAAATAATCAACCTTGGTGGCGGTAGACGGTGGCGATTCCACGGCGGCTCGACGACCGGCCGTGAAGAAGCCGACGGCGAGACGACGCTACGGGTAGGGAGAGCGAGCACGGACTAGCTCAAACTGAGCACAAGAACAAGGCAGAGCTTTTGGCAAAAGAAATTAGATGGCAGTGCATCGATGGCGATGAATTGAAGCGGCAGAGGGCGGTCGTCGGCAATGGCGGCTGAGGAAAAAGAAGAAGGAAGGTGGCGGCCGGCTTGTTATTTATAGGCCAAAGGCGAGGTATGGACGGGCGACACGACGACGATGAAGCTTCGTGCGTCCAGGGGTGAGCTGGTGGCCGTGGTATGGCGACGGTGGACGGCGGCGCGGCTTGAGAAACTGGCCATGGCGGCCGCCCGTAGGCTTCAGCGCTGTTCAAACAAATTACAAAAATGCCATTCACCAAAAATAACAAATTACTCCAAAATTTATATAGGAACTTGAAAATCTCCAAAAATAGAATTTGCATAACTTTTCAAGAGCTACACATTTCATTTTACAAACATTTTGAAATTCTAATTAGTTTTGAAATATAAATTCAAATTCAAAAAGGGAGCAAAATCCTAGAAATAAATATTTGAAATTACTTTTGATTTTTCAACAAAACTTGAAAATCTTCAAAACTAGGAAATACTCAACTTTTCAAACCAAACCTTTTTCATATACAAAGTTTTCTCAAATTATGCATAATTTTTGAATTTGGTTTTAAAATAAAAGAGGATAAATGCTGGAAAACTGTATTTTCAAATTCATTTGAAATTCCTTTTAAAAACTTGAAAACTTTGAATACCAACTTTGTAGCTCTTGTCAAAATATACAAACTTACTTTTTAAAGTATCTCCAAATTATTTATAGATTTTGAATTATCAAAAAGGGGATAAACCAGCTTTTGAAATAAATGGTTTTTGAAACCGAATTCATACTCAATTTGGTTTCTAAATTAATTGGTTGGTCATTAATGATCACAAACATCATTCAAGGACATTTTTAAGTCAATGACCCAATGACACCCTTGGTTGACCAAGTTGACTTTTGAAAAAAAAATTTATAGCTTTCCAAATTGAATATAAATTTGAATTGCAAGGCTTGGGAATAAGCTTTGAAATCCAAATTCAACTTCAAATATGGAAATAATTTTTAGGGGTTGCACTTAGATTCATATACTATGCTTGACACTAGTGTAAACACGGTTTATACCTCAAGTACATAGAATATAAACTAAGTATTTGAGATGACATTCGAAATTAGGTTTTATGATTTTATGTGACAAAACATTTCAGAAGCACAATCGGCCTATGAAATATAAACTTGTTTTAGTTGATGCACATTAAGGTTGACTTAAACATGAATGCTTTGCAATGCATATGATGACATGGCATGTTTTAGTTAATATAACACCAGAGGTGTTACAACCGTGATGAACTAACCCTATTGGAAGTTTATGAGGCCCTCCAGAGTAAGGAGAAAATGAAGGGTATGGTGCAGGGTGACTCGTCATCGTCTGCCAAGGGCGAGGCGCTGCAAGTCAGGGGCAGATTTGAGCAGAAGTCTAAAAACCATCATCGTGACAAGAGCCGAGGACGCTCCAAGTCCAGAGAGAAGAAGTTCTGCAAGTACTGCAAGAAAAGAATCACTTCATCGAAGATTGTTTGAAATTAAAGTGGAAGGAGGAGATGAAGGCCAAGGCCCAACAAAAACATAAGTCAGCTGAAGGTAATGCTTTTGTTGCCTCCGGTGCTGATGGTGATAGCTCAGGTGATTGTCTCGTTGTTTTTACGGGTTGTGTTGCTAGTCATAATGAATGGATACTCAACTCGTCAGCTTCTTTTCATATCTGCACTAACAGAGATTTGTTTAGTACATATGAGTCTGTGCAGGATGGAGGCGTCGTGCGCATGGGGAATGATAACCCCTGTGATATCATTGGTATTGGATCCGTTCAGTTCAAGATGCATGACGGCATGGTGCGCACGCTGGAAAACGTGTGTCATATCCCAAAGATGACAAGAAACCTGATTTCTATCAGTAAACTTGATGATGAAGGATTCAAGTACTTCGCTGGAGGTGGAGTTTTAAAGGTAGCAAGAGGTTCGCTCATTTACATGGTTGGTGATTTAAATTCAATTAATTTATATGTCCTCAGAGGATCAGTTTTGCATAACTTCACTGTGCATGCTAGTGTTTCTGATAATGATAAGACTGATCTTTGGCATAAGCGTCTTGGACATATGAGCGAACTTGGTATGGCAGAGTTGATAAAGAGGAACCTGTTGGATGGCTGTACATAGTGCAAGATGAAGTTTTGTGAGCACTGTATCTTTGGTAAGCATAAAAGGGTGAAGTTCGGTACCTCAGTTCATCACACCAAAGGTATACTTGAATATATACATGCAGATTTGTGGGGGCCTTCTCGTAAGACCTCATATGGTGGTGCTAATTATATGCTTACTATTATTGATGATTACTCATGTAAAGTATGGCCATATTTTCTAAAAAATAAGGATGATAATTTTGTTGCATTTAAAGAGTGAAAAACCATGATAGAAAGGCAAACTGATAAGAAAGTTAAGCTGCTTCGTACTGACAATGGTGGTGAATTTTGCTCGCATGAGTTTAATGATTTCTGCAGGAAAGAAGGGATCCTGAGGCACCACACTATACCGTTACACCCCACAGCAGAATGGTGTGGCTGAGAGGATGAACAGAACCATCATCTCCAAGGCTCGTTGTATGCTGTCTAATGCAAAGATGAACAAGCATTTTTGGGTAGAGGCAGCCAACACCGCATGTTATTTGATCAACAGGTCGCCTTCTATTCCACTAAATAAGAAAACACCAATTGAGGTATGGTCTGGTACACCTACTGATTACTCTTAGTTGAAAGTTTTTGGATGCACTGCATATGCTCATGTTGATAATGGAAAGTTAGAGCCTAGAGCTATTAAATGTCTGTTTGTTGGTTATGGTTCGGGTGTTAAAGGATATAAGTTATAGAATCCTGAAATAAGAAAGACTTTCATGAGCAGGAATGTTGTTTTTAATGAATCAGTTATGTTTAATAATAGTGTTCTAGATGTTGTGTCAGACAGTACTGATGATAAGCAGCAAAAGGTTCATTTTGAGGTGGAGCATGTGGATGCTCCTGAAGAAGAAATGTTTGATGAAAATTCTGATAATAATGTTCATCACTTATCCCCTGTTTTGTAGCATGATGATCAGCCCATAGCATTCCGTAGAGAGAAGAGAAACTGTGGGGCTCCTAAACGCTTAATTGAAGAATGTAATATGACTTATTATGCTTTGAGTTGTGCTGAACAGGTGGAGAATAATCATGAACCAGCTACATATTCTGAGGCTATTGCATCTGATGATCGTGCAAAGTGGATTTCAGCTATGCAAGAAGAAATGCAGTCACTGAAGAAGAATTGCACTTGGGACGTTGTACCATTGCCTAAGAAGAAGAAGACCGTCAGTTGTAAGTGGATCTTCAAGAGAAAGGAGGGTTTGACTTCTAGCGAGCCTCCGAGATATAAGGCAAGGTTAGTGGCTAAAGGTTTTAGTCAAATTCCAGGTGTTGATTACAATGATGTGTTCTCTTCTGTGGTCAAGCATAGTTCTATTCACACTTTCTTTAGTATTGTTGCTTCACATGATCTTGAGCTTGAGCAGCTAGATGTCAAGACAGCCTTCTTGCATGGAGAATGTAACACCTCTGGTGTTATATTAACTAAAATATGCCATGTCATCATATGCACCACAAAGCATTCATGTTTAGGTCAACCTTGATATGCATCAACTAAAACAAGCTTACATTTCATAGGTTGATTGTGCTTCTGAAATGTTTTGTCACATGAAATAATAAAACCCTACATTCGAATGTCATCCCAAATTACTTGGTTTATATTCTATGTACTCGAGGTGTAAACCGTGTTTATACTAGTATCAAGCATAGTGTATAAATCTAAGTCCAACCCTAAAAATGATTTCCATATTTGAAATTGAATTTGGATTTCAAAGCTTATTCCCAAGTCTTGCAATTCAAATTTAAATTCAAATTGGAAAGCTATAAAATATTTTTTCCAAAAGTCAATTTGGTTAACCATGGGTGTCATTGGGTCATTGACCTAAAAATGTTCTTGGATGATGTTTGTGATCACTAATGACCAACCAATTAAATTAGAAACCAAATCGAGTTTGAGTCCGGTTTCAAAAACCCTTTATTTCAAAACCTGGTTTTATCCCCTTGACAATATAAGGAATTTGGGGATACTTTAAAAAGATAGTTTTTAGATCTTGACAATATATACAAAGTTGGTATTTAAAGTTTTTCAAGTTTCCACAAAGAATTTCAAATAAATTTAAAAATATAGTTTTCTAGCATTTGTCCCCCTTTGATTTTAAAACCATAATTCAAAAATTATGCATAATTTGAGAAAACCTTGTATATGAAAAATGTTTGGTTTGAAAATTTGAAAATTTCATAGTTTTTAAGATTTTCAAGTTTTATTGAAAAATCAAAAGTAATTTCAAATTTTTTTTCTAGTGTTTTATTCTCTTTTTGAATTTGAATTCATATTTCAAAAACTATGCAGAATTTGAAAATGTTTGTTAAATGAAAAGTGTAGCCCTTGAAAAATTATGCAAACTTTATTTTTGGAGATTTTAAGTTCTTATATAATTTTTGGAGTAATTTGTTATTTTAAACGAGTGGCATTTCTGTAATTAGCTTGAACAGCATCGAAACCTATGGGTGGCCGCCATGGCCGGCTTCTCAAGCCGCGCCGCCGTCCACCGCCGCACCTGCCACGACCGCTAGCTCACCTCGACGCACGAAACGTCGCCATCATCATGTCAATCATCCATGCGCCGTCGTTGGCCTATAAATACGGCCGGCCACTGTCGTTTTCCTTCTTCTCCCTCTGCCGCCGCCGCCGATGACCTCGCTCCACTGCCGTTGCTCCATCTCTGCCTTCTTGTTCTTACCAGAAGCTCCGCCTCGACCTTGCGCTTCTTCTGAGCCAGTTAGTGCCTGCATTCGTCGCCCGTAGCACCCGCACGTCTTCATCTTCCTCGCGGTCGGTCGCCGAGCCGCCGTGAGCTTTCTCGCCGTTCACCGCCGCCCAGGTTGAAAACATATTTCCATTTACCTCTCTATCCTATCCTCCATCTTCTCCTGCTCCTCATGCGCACCGTGGTTCGCTCTCTGGTGCACAGGACACCCCGTGACGCTGTTCTTGCCGCCGGAACGCCACCGCCGCCATTAGCGCCGCCGTCCGTAGCCCAATTCAGCCACTCCGAGCCTTCATCTTCAACCGCACCAGAATAGCGGTGAGCTCCTGCATCCCTTCATGCCCTCAATTTCACCCCTCCTACGCCGTAGGGTCCGCCCGACGTCGGGAGCCGGTTTTCCTTTTTCTTTTTCTATTTCTAGAAAATAATTTAAATGCTATTTTCTTTGAAAAATCATAGTAATTCATGTATAGCTCCAAAAATTCTAAAAATTTTTGTATATGTTCTCTATGATGTCCTCTACCTAGAAAAAATATGAAATATCAAATTTGAGTAATTTTTGCATAAGTTAAAATTAGTCCTTTTAATTAAAAAATGCATCTTCTATGATTTTTAATAAATAAAATAATTGGCTTTTAATTCTGAAATTTATTTTGCCATCTAATTAGGCCAAGAGCTTTTCAAAATAAAATTTTGAGCTCAATTAGACAACTTTAATTTTTTATGCCTTTATTTTATACTTTTAAATAATTAATTAATCCCTTTAGTCATGTTTAATCATTATAGGATTTGTTTGACTTTGGGATTGATTGATGACCTTGGGTCATTAATCTTAATGACCTTTAGCACTTTAATTAATTATTTGTGCTTACCTGGATAATGTCATTAAGGTTTAATTAACATCATTTTATGTGTTTAATGAACTTCTTTAATGACGTAGTTAACCCTAATAAACTTAGTAAGTAAGTTGGGTTGGCTTGCAACCTTATCGTGAAGGAAAGTTATACTCAAGTCCTTAATCTGGTCATGCATCCATTGAGCATCATGTTTACTATTCCATCATGTTGAAGCATATCATTTCATCTTATAGTTTTCGTTGACGGAGAGTTTAACATTGTCGCACTAGATCCCAAGGAAGAGCAGATTCAGGAATCGGGAGTTGATCCAGAGCTCGAGACCGTCTACCCCGAATATCAAGGCAAGCCCCGGATGCATTCAAATCCTATTCTATTTTATAAAGGTTTTATCGCTTCAGCTATGAGATGTTGCATTAAGTAATAGGAGTTGAGTGAAAACCTACCAACTGCATTACCTGTCTTACTTCCATATTCCTTGTTACCTGTTAAATGGGAAAATGCATAGTAATGCTTAGCCCTGCTTAATTAGTAGGTTTTCAAAAAAGGAAAAAGAATGAAAAAGATGAGGATGGCTTTTCTTGTCGGAATCATGATAATAGTTAATAAATCAAGTCCGGACAGGTAATTTGCATTGGGAATGGAGTCCCTTTGTAGTGTTTCCGTCTGTTGATGCCCTAGGTCTCGTGTCGATGGTGATCTGGTGATATCGAGAACTAGAAATCCACGTGCATGAAGTGACATACTAAGGGTTGGAGCCTAGGTATGTCATGGAGTGATATATTATGGGGCCAGAGTCCCCACATATGTCATAGTGTGGTATACTGTGGGTTTAAGTTCCCATGTATATCGATACCCTGGGCCTGAGTGCTCACGTGTATCATGTGGTAATATATGGCTGCAGTTGTTATCCCGGTATATCTTCGGTCTGGTATGCATTTTGGTTGGAGCCTCATGCATACCAAGATCTAGGTCCCAGCTGGGTATGAAAATGGATTCGAATTGCCGTTGCTTCTCGGAGAAGAAGACTCGTTCGTTGTTCATCATCGTAGTAACAACTTGAATAATACTTAAGGTTTAAGAATAAAGTTGGTTGGTAATCTTGATCTAGAGCAAGACAACTTTACTTTCTGTCGAGCTTTTCTGCAAAAATTCTTAGCTTTTGCAAGCCTTACCTTGTCCCTCTAGCCTGTATTTCTGAGTCTTCACCCCTCTTTATCGTCGGGTTAGTCTTGTTGAGTACTTTTATACTCAGGGTTTCTTGAACCCTTGTTGCAGGTGAGTTTCATGGACAGGAGTGCTTCGCATCCTGCTGCATGACAGTCATTACAGAAAGTGATGACGAGTAGGATGATTGGCTCTTGGGCAGAGCTTATCGTCTGGTATTGTAATAAAGTTATCTATTGCTACTCCACTACTACTATGGTTTGTAATAATCAAACTTATGGTTTGTAAGTTTTGAAATAAATGGTTTGTAAATTTATGTTATTGTAATCCTTCCGCTATTTTACTCCGAAATATCTTATTTGCATAAAACTGTTGTAATACTGCAATGTCTCTTTGTAATGATTGATCCTGCTTAGAGAATCGTGGATGATTTGGGATTTACCCGACAGACCTTTTAAGTCTCATGATACACATTCATGGTTATTAGGAGTCTGTTTAGACAATAATAATGCATGTGGGCCATATGATTTAGGAGGTTCTACCACAGAGAACTGGAGGAGGAAATATATATGGACCAGCCTGAAGGGTTTAAAGTCCCTGGTAAGGAAAATTATGTTTGCATGTTGAAGAGGTCTTTATATGGTTTAAAACCGTCTCCTCGTCAGTGGTATAAAAGGTTTGATTCATTTATGTTGGCACATGGTTTCAAAAGATTAAATTATGATAGCTGTGTGTATATCAAGTTTGTGAATGGATCACCCACATATTTGCTGTTATATATTGATGACATGCTGATTGCTGCCAAGAGCAAGGAACAAATTGCTAATCTGAAGAAGTCATTAAATAGCGAGTTTGATACGAAGGACCTTGGGGCTGCTAAGAAGATCTTAGGTATGAAAATTTTTAGGGACAGAAAGTCTGGTATATTGCTTCTTAGTCAGCACAGTTACATTATAAGGTTCTTGATCTCTTTAATATGAAATATGCAAAGCCTGTTAGCACCCCTATTGCACCTCACTTTAAATTATCTGCAATACAATGTCCTAGTACTGATGAAGATGTTGAGTACATGTCTAAGGTGCCATATTCTAGTGCTGTTGGTTCATTAATGTATGCCATAGTTTGCTCTTGTCTTGATTTATCACATGCTATGAGTTTGGTCAGTCGTTATATGTCTAACCCTGGCAAAGAACATTGGAGGGCAGTTCAGTGGATTTTCAGGTATCTTCGTGGAACAGCAGATTATTGTCTGAAGTTTGGAAGAACTGATAATGGAGTTATTGGTTATGTTGACTCAAATTATGCTGCTGATTTGGATAGGCGAAGGTCACTCACAGGATATGTGTTTATAGTTGGCAGTTGTGTTGTGAGTTGAAAGGCAATATTACAGCCAGTTGTTGCCTTATCTACCACTGAAGCTGAATACATGGCAGTTGCTGAAGCTACAAAGGAACTGGTATGGCTGAAAGGTTTATATTCTGAATTATGTGGAGTTGATACTTGCATTAACCTGTTTTGTCATAATCAAAGTGTTATCTATCTTACTAAAGATCAAATATTTCATGAGAGGACTAAGCACATTGATATCAAGTATCATTATGTGCGTGATGTTATTGCACAAGGACAGATGAAGGTATGCAAGATAAGCACTCATGATAATCCAGCTGATATGATGACAAAGGCAGTTCCTGTTCTAAATTTGAGCTATGCTCAAGCTTAGTTGGTATTTCAGCTTAGCCCAAGAGTCGTTATGGTGCCAACAGTATTATTGTTTTGTTATGTTCAGGTGAAAGATTGATTTATGCTGCAGGGAAGAATTTGTCTCAAGGTGGAGTTTGTTGTTTGTTGCTCCAAATTCTATTACAAAGTAAAAGGCCAGCTTCTGATCGGAGCGGAGCGGAGGCCTGTCGCTGGAGGCTTGGGCCGGAGCGAAGCGACTTGCGCATGACTTGCGCCCCTGCGGGGTGTGCGGGGGACGGCAGCCCCCCAGCGGTACAGACTCTTTAGGGTTTCCACCTTATATTTTACCTGTAAGCCGCCGCATGGGAAGGTGAGATGAGTTGTAATTCCCCGGCGTTTGTAACCTCCACCAAATATAGTGAAGACTGGTTTGCTGGCTGGTGTCCGTGGTTTTTTCCTCTCGCATTGAGAGGGTTTTCACGTTAAATCTCATATCTGCTGTGTGCTTTCATGTTTTACGTCTTGATTGACATTAATATTTTATAACATTTCCTTCCACTTCTGCTGAAGTGGTGATACCCCCGATCGGCCGATCTGCTCCTCTAGCTGCATTTGCCGTCTTCCTCGTCACCTACACGATAATAAAGCAATCCACCCCCTTCTCCGCCCGGGGCCCCGGGTGTCTAGAACGTCAGGTCGTTCTTATCAGCGTGCTGGCCTTCGAGTCAGGGCTGCCGCGTTGGTTTTCTAGTATAAAAAACTTTCTATATATACACAAACCATGCCTTCAGCTTCCGCGGGCTCCATGCCACTGCCACCTGGGTGGGTTCTTTCCGGGGGGCACATCACACATGGCGTCCGCGTAGGCAGGGGCCGGGGGGACAGAGGGCTTGTCCTGGAGTTCAGTGGCTATTCCCTCCCTAGCTGCTAACTGTACGCCCCGTGGCCGCAGCTCTCTGGATCGGAGGATCTCACTGTGTTTCCTGCTGCTTGCTGCATTTTTCACAGGGTGGGGAGCTGAGTCGGGAGGACCGCGGCAGCCATGAAGGCCCTCATTCTCGTCGGAGGCTTCGGCACCCGCCTGCGGCCGCTGACGCTCAGCGTGCCCAAGCCGCTGGTGGATTTCGGCAACAAGCCCATGATCCTGCACCAGGTTAGCGCGATTGCTCCGTCTCTCTCTCGTACAAATTTCAGTTCTTTATTTAAGTCGTTAGATTAGATACAGTGCAGGGAGAAGTCCATTTTTAGGAATTGGTTGTTACAAGCTGCAAATGTAATTTATGGCCTCCAAATCATATGCTTTGATAAGGTGGATCCATGTGAATAGATTCCTCACAGAAATAGTCGCGTCTACCTGTGCTGCTCCTCCTGTGTTTCTTGGTGACAAATAATCGCAGAAGAAACGCATGGATGGCTCTGACATGATTGGAAACTATTCAAGTCACCAGAAAACAAGCAGGATCACTTTCAGGCTTCCTGTTGCTGAATTGCTACTATATACTCTATATTTGGTTGTTCAAGACTTGACTTGTAGTATAACTCTTCAACTGACTGCATTTACTGAACGCTGTGATACCCACCCAGATCGAGGCTCTGAAGGAAGTTGGTGTTTCAGAGGTCGTCCTGGCCATCAATTACCAGCCTGAGGTAAACAGCCCTGTCTCTGTCTCCCATCAGCATGGATCGCACATGAACCTTTGTGCATTTGTCGGACGCTCAGATCTGACTGGCGATGCTTTTGGTAAAAAATCAAACAACCGCGCGCAGGTGATGCTCAACTTTCTCAAGGACTTCGAGAGCAAGCTTGGCATCAAGATCACCTGCTCTCAGGAGACGGAGCCGCTCGGGACCGCTGGACCGTTGGCCCTGGCCCGCGACAAGCTCGCGGACGGCTCCGGCGACCCGTTCTTCGTGCTCAACAGCGACGTGATCAGCGAGTACCCGTTCGCGGAGCTGATCGAGTTCCACAGGGACCACGGCGGCGAGGCCACGATCATGGTGACCAAGGTGGACGAGCCGTCCAAGTACGGCATGGTGGTCATGGAGGAGGGCACCGGCAGGGTGGAGCGGTTCGTGGAGAAGCCCAAGGTGTTCGTGGGCAACAAGATCAACGCCGGCATCTACCTGCTGAACCCCTCCGTGCTGGACCGCAACGAGCTGAAGCCGACGTCAATCGAGAAGGAGGTGTTCCCGCGCATCGCGGCGGACGCGGGCCTCTTCGCCATGGTGCTCCCGGGGTTCTGGATGGACATCGGCCAGCCGAGGGACTACATCACGGGCCTGCGCCTGTACCTGGACTCGCTGCGCAAGAAGGCGCCCGCCAGGCTCGCGTCGGGCGCGCACGTCCTCGGCAACGTGCTGGTGCACGAGACCGCGGTCATCGGGGAAGGATGCCTCATCGGGCCCGACGTCGCCGTCGGCCCCGGGGCGCGTGGTAGAGGCCGGGGTGCGGCTGTCCCGGTGCACCGTCATGCGCGGCGCGCGCGTGAAGCAGCACGCCTGCGTCTCCAGCAGCATCATCGGCTGGCAGTCCACCGTCGGCAAGTGGGCGCGCGTGGAGAACATAACCATCCTCGGGGAGGACGTGCACGTCTGCGACGAGATCTACAGCAACGGCGGCGTCGTGCTCCCGCACAAGGAGATCAAGTCCAGCATCCTCAAGCCCGAGATCGTCATGTGATGTGATCCTGGAGGACGAAACCTGGATTATGGGGCGCCAAATCCAAATTACAAGTGCACCTTGCATTTCATCCCAATGTGCTTCATACTTTTGTTGTTTGATTTTTTTGCTCTCGGTTGTCTATTGTCTGCAACTGTAACCAGTTGTGTCAAGTGTTTGTCAGCTATATGGTTAAGGCGAATTTCAGGTTTTGCTCCGTGCGTGTAGATAGGGCTCAGATGAATGGAAATAATAAAAGTTTTTGTGGCGCCCTGTTCACTTGAAATTATCATCATTGTTACTATCAGAAAATTCACTGTTTAGATCATTCGATATAGATACGGGTGATTGAGCTACTGCCCATCTGTAAGTTTCCTAAAGAAAAGTTGAGTCGCCTGAAGCTCTTCAATGAAATTCGTCACGGAACATAGTAAGGTATTTTTTTTTAGGGAAGATATGACAGGTTATACTGCCTTGTGCTCACCCAGAAAGGGAAATGCTTTTTTTTTTTTTTCTGTTTGATTGTCTTTGGCTAGGTTGCTAGTCCTCTGTCCGTGTCTCTAGCTCCTCTTGGTAAGCATATATTCGGTTCCAGATAGATTACCTTGTCTAGGTCGTTAAGCTTAAGCAGTCGTGTCATGAGGTCCGTGGACCTGCTACGTTTTCTTTTCTTTTAGTTTTGGTGACACTGATGCCGCAGCTTCTAATCCTAGCATCTTTGATGTCCACGAAGCAGTGGATTTTGCAGCCTGCTGATTGCAAGCTGTATCTGTATGCCAGCAACAAATCTTCAGACTAAACAACAAATGCTTCCATCAGAACTAGAAGTAGGTAGGAGACTTTTATTTCAAGCACAAACCTAATCTGAAATGTTTAGATTCGCCTGTACTTTGGTTTTGACAAGGACTTCTCGAAAATAACCTGACAAAAGCCTTCCTTGGCCAATGGTCTTGCCAGCTGCCTAACAACTAACAAGTAACAAGAAGAACTTCCTACAATGACCTACATTTGCGTATCAAACGAGTGCTCTCCACCTGACATAACCACTATTCAACTCTGACATACTTCCTACAATTACCTACATTTGCGTATCAAATTGTAGTTTACTTTAACTTTTTTAATTGCATGTATTTTGTTATGTATTTAGATAAATAATATGTCTAGATACATAGCAAAATACATGCACCAAAAAAATTAAAGTGAACTATAATTTAAAACGGAGGGAGTACTAAACTGCGATCGAGATTCAAGATGAGGAAAACGAAAGGGCTTGGTCGTCTCGAAAGTACGAAAATGACCTCTTAACTGTAACTACCTCTGCATTTTTTTAAATTACACGATACAATAGATAATCACAACATGCATGCATACTCATCACTATAAATACAAATACGCAAACTTATTCCTACCCCTATGAGCACCTCCGAATGACTGAGCAACCGACACCTCTGAAAGTCACCACTAGCGTCTCGTTCGACTGAAACGTCATCTACCACTTAAAACATAACACCAAAAAATTTTAAAATAAATACAGAAAAATACCAGCACTTATGCCAAGTTAAGCTTTCGGATGGACAGATTCCACCGCAGCAGACCGAACCAACCGATGGATCTATGATCTGTTAGCAGTTGACCTGGTCCAATATGCCGGCCCCTTTCATCCCAGCCCGTACGTGAAAAGTACTCAAGCGACGGCCCACTAGAAGGATTAACCGGACTTACTACCGGCCTAAACCCCCCCAGAGCAGCCTCTGCTGGGCCGACGGATCCGGGGCCTCGGAGCGCAGATTCCCGTGGGTCCCGTGTGCGTTCGTGGCTGGACGATGGGGACAGACAGCGGTGTCGCGTGGGCACCTGCTTCCCAACAGGATTCAGATTCAGTGCCTTACCTCAAGCAAGGCACCACGTAACTTTCGGGCATCTATCCACCGTCCAAATCTCATCCTACGGTTCAAATAGAATTTGCATCAATCTCCCCCATTCTCTATCCTGAGTCACGCCGCCGTAGCTCTCCCGCACTGTGAGCCGCACCGCAACCAGCATCCCACGACAAGCGCCGCCGTTGGCTCTCCCGTGCCTCCCCGGAGGGGCTCTCCTGGTTCCACGCACCGCCGCAGCGCTCCATGCCGTGCACAGCTGCAGCCTACAGCCCTCCCACTCCTCCCAGAAGGGACCAGAAGCCACGCCGTCCAGGAGATGATGAAGCTCACACCGCCTAGGAGATTAGGGAGATCAATGCCGCCACAGGGTCTGCCAACATTCAACGGGTTGACTGCAGCAGGCGGTCGAGGAGGCTAACGCGGGCGCCGAGGCTGCCGGCGCCAACAATGCCAGCCCGCAGAAGGACCGGATGGTCGCGCGCGCGTGGAGGCGAGCGCGCGCGGTCGACCATGGGGTGCTGCCTGTTTTCGCGACCCGTCCGAAGCCGGACCCTCGCCGGAGGGCACAGGTCGCCATGGATGCACCTGCACAGCCATGGTCGGCAAGCAGACACCGTCTGCGGTCGAGACCCCGCCGGCCGCCGGCGCTGTTGAACCCGATGGCCACGAAGCAGCGAGACTGCGCGCACGTGAGTAGCTAGGGAAGCTAGCTAAGCACCCAACCCACATAAAGCTATAGCTGTGCTCCGTCGCCTCCCAATTTCGGAATTCCAGGCCGCCGGTCATCTAGCGGCCGTAGAAATGCACGAATTGGGGAAAGCTCGGTCCTT
Organism: Bothriochloa decipiens; assembly: GCA_023333625.1. Classification (NCBI taxonomy): domain Eukaryota; kingdom Viridiplantae; phylum Streptophyta; class Magnoliopsida; order Poales; family Poaceae; genus Bothriochloa; species Bothriochloa decipiens. Next base: position 19,519 of record JALGXP010000870.1, read on the forward strand.
CGGAATTGGTTCAATTTCTTGCACTGGTGAACCCCTCGAGACATCCCCGTGCTGGTACTCACCGCAGTTTGGCCGGGGACATCGCCGGCGACGAGCTAAAGCGATCGTGCCAAGCTTGGTGCGCGCCTACAGCGCTGGCCGCGAGCTCACCATGCCGGGAGAACGGGAGATTGATGCAAATTTTTATTTGAACCGTAGGATGCGATTTGGACGGTGGATAGATGCCCGAAAGTTACGCGGTGAATCTGAATCCCTTCCCAACGCCGTCCGCACCTGGCTGCCCTGTCGTCCGCCCGCCTTGCCTTCTCCTCCCCTCCAACTGGGGAGTTGTTTCCTCAACCTCCCGCCCCAACCACAGCCGCGCCCGCCAAGGCGCCAACCGCACAGGTGAGTAAGTTCATCTTCGTTCCTCCTGATTCTTCTCCGTTCGCAAAGCCGTCTCCGAATTTCGGGTGCGTTTGGTTTGGGGCTACGAATGTGGGATGGTACAGCTGTACAGGGTGATTTGTGTGGAACAGAATGGTTCGACCGTTCGAGTAGGGTGCTTGGGTCGGGGGATTGGATCGTTTGAGAGTTTTGGTTTAGTAGCTGTATCATATGCGATGGCCCTAGGCCGTTCATGAGCCAATTAGCGCAGCCAAGCAGAAGATTAGAGGCTGAAGAGCTCAGAGCGTTGTCCCAGTCAGGCTTCTCTTTGGTGTATCTGTCCCGTGGAACCCGTAGCGTCCGTGAGTCACGCTTGCATTTGTGGGGGCGTCGAATTAGATGCTCCCCACTATCCCACTTTGTTTCTGCAACGAGTCAATTGATTCTCTGAATTTGATGGGGTGAGACCTTTTTGGTGGGGCCTGGGAAACAAATTTGAGATGTTCTTCCTTCCTTCAGTTATTATGCTAATATTCTTAGGCAATACTGCTATGATTGAAGTACTAGTATCGCTGTCTCTTGGACATTGCAGCAGCAGCAGCAGCAGCTGGGGTGTTGAAGTGCTGTGGGTGGTTCTATGTCCATGGCGCGGAAGCAGCAGCATGTTGCCATATTTACCACGGCGAGCTTGCCGTGGATGACTGGGACTGCGGTAAACCCACTGTTTCGGGCTGCATACCTTGCCAAGGTTGGAGACTGGGAGGTCACGCTGGTGGTGCCTTGGCTGTCCAAGGGGGATCAGGAGCTCGTTTATCCAAACAAGATGAAGTTCAGTTTGCCGGCAGAGCAGGAAAACTATGTGCGGCGGTGGCTTGAGGAGCGGACTGGGCAGTTGCCGAAGTTTGACATAAAGTTCTATCCTGGGAAGGTAAAAGTCAAACAAATCTTGAATGTATAGTTTTAAGCGCCATGTTAATATGATGGTTGTACAGGTTTGGATTACCATGGTTTTACCCAGCCGTTTCCTACCAAAGATGCATGTCTTACCCGCTTTCAAATAAAAGAGGAAGGGGCTGAATTCTGGGATAGCTCGTTCATGTCTTTATACAAGCAGCT